>UCOL01000174.1:0-92088 GCA_900474335.1 Ormyrus nitidulus | reverse complement strand
CTTGTATATATAGATATACAAACAATATATTTTGTTGCGGCTGTGGCATACGTCTTTTTAGCTGTCATAACCTTTACGGCCAAATCAAATTGCCTGCTGCTGCTGTTTCGGAACACACCCTCAGTCGTAAGGGGCGCCAAATTTAAAAAATTATTAATTAAAAATAATATCTTTGCCTATATATCTTCAAGAAGACAAAAAAATTATCAAATTTATTTCATCACAGACTTTAGTAATTTCAGTGTTTTGAATTTTACTCTGTTTACAGGTGCTTCTTCGTGCATTAGTAAAAATTACGAATGTTAAATTTATTAAAATTTTTAACAAATTACACATTTACAAACTTTAGCTACAGTTATATTTTGAATTTTTTCTCTTATGATGATTATATAAATACGATTATTCTTTTAATTTGGACCTTTTTATTGCAATAATCCTGCTGCTCTTGCTTTAAGTACGCATTCAACTACTTTACTAGCAGTATCACAAGCATCATCGCCACCTAAAATGTTAATGTCAATCAAGTTTACATGTGATAATTTTTTAAGAAAAATTAATAATACTTACGAAGTTTTCCACATTCTTTTAAAGTCGGTTCTGGCGGATACTTTGATGATTCTGTATTTATGACTCCATCCTTGGACATCTTAAATAAAAATTAATATGAATATCAATTTTCTTATTTCTAAGCACATTTACTTAAAGAAACGTAAATTTTGATCGTCTACTTACGATTCCATCCAATTTCATTACACAAGCGACGTAACAACCTACTTTGCGGTCGGGAATGTAAGTGTTTGTTTCATCCATCTGCTTAAATAAATCTGAAATTACAAATAAAGCAATTTCAATCGAACTGCAAAATAATTATTTTTAAGTGACACTTTTTATGTACGTTTTGCCAAATTTTTTCCGCATTGCTCGCAGTACTACTAATAAAAGTTAATTGTATCAACAGAGATTGTTTAAAACAAAATGGCTACATCTATTTTATTTATAAGTTTTTAATTTAGAAATAATTAAAATCATAGATAAAAAACGTAATCTAATTACTCGTATCTACACCAGATGATTGAATGCAAGAATCTCTTATATTATCTCCTTCGATGAAAGCCTGTGAAATATCAAAATAACGTAAACCGTTTAAAAATTAAAAAAATTAATTTAAACTTCGCAGTAAATTAAATTGACAAATAACTTACCGAATGAACACCAGCTAAACATACTGCCAGAAAAATAGCAATCAAGCACCGCATATTGCCAAATTTTCAGAATAATTTAATGTTAAGTTAGCCAGTAAAAGTTTCAATGTGAGCTTAATAATCTTAATAACTTCTTTTTATAGTTCGAATTTCTTGCTGAATTGCAGTTACATATTTTTCAATTGCATAATCAAAGAAAATGTATAACCATTTACGCTATCTTATAATTTTTCTGCATGGGTTTTTTAGCATTAGGATAACGATATAACTTGGAATAATTTTCATTTCTAATAATTCAAATTATTTTGCAAACTAAGACTCTTCCGAAACTGTAAAAAAATATCTTCAACAACTAAAATTCGGCAAAATAACTATACTCTACTGCAGAAACAACTATATTGTACTGCGCGTATGGAAAATTAAAAGAAGTGGCTGCATCTAATAATTCGAAATATGATTGTTTGGTGATCTTTGACAGAAGATCCGATAAACTACCAAGAATTTCTTTTTATACTATGAAATGAATTAGTTTTATTTTTAATCGCGTAGTTCAGCTGCATAGTCAGTCAAAACAAATAGTAGGAAAGTTGAGATTATCTCAGAAAGCTTTTGCAATGAATGGATGTTGTTGATCGGCACAATGACGTTAGTAATTAAATTAAATTTATTCATTTATAAATTGGTATATACTCTTTTAAAGAAAAAATTAACCCATCCCAACATCTCTACACTGATTATGCAAGAGGCGTAGTAAACAAAAATATTAAAATTGAATCACTTATGTACATTTGTCGGTAAAGTGATGTATATAAATATATATTATTAATGATCGTATCAACGATTATTTTTAAATGAAATTGAATTATTGTCATTTCATATCATTATGTAACTATTTCCATTATAATGAGTGTTTTAAAATCTTAAGCTAGTTGCGAGATTATTATTATTAAATAAGTTCTAATTTGTAATATTTTTAATATATGTCACATATAACTCAAATACATGTAGACGTATTAACATTTTACAAATGCAATTACAAAATCAAAGTATAAAGAGACACTAATCTTCAAATCTATAGTTATTAAATATTATTTTAGATGTTTCAAAATAGAAACACACGTGTAAATAACGCTGCTTTCCCTCAACGTGAAAAAGCCTAGGAATGCGATAAAGTCGGTAAATATCCAATAACTACATATAATATGAATTTACTAACTAATTCATCTTCTTATGCTTTTTTACAGAAAATATTTATTGATTATGAAACTGAAACGATCTACATTCAATATTTTTATTTTTATTTTCTAGTTGACTCTGATTCATGTGATTCTACTGCTAAAGTATTAAAATATATAAAAAGCAGAGCCAGAACTTGCTGATGATCGCATTAAATTGTATATAATTATTGTGCCTAAAGCAACCCATGCCATAATTCTGGATACAGTTATACTTATAAAATGAAATATTTTTTACACGTATAACAATGATTAATATGCATTTAAATATAAAACTTTTTTAGCCAATTTTAAGAAACTGAATATAATATACATATATTATTATTAATTACAAGAATTTTATTTAAATGAAATATTATTACTTGCATAATGTGAAAAGTGAGGATAATAAATAAAATAATACTTAAAATCTAATAACTTACAATATTTTTACAAAGTTTATATTTTTTTGTATTTATTTATTGAACCATCTTTAAACTTTATTTAATCTGTCGATTAAATTTTATTCAACAAGGATTTTATGTCACTCATTACATTTATATTCTTCTTTTAGAAATTAGTGTTAATAAATTGTCGCGGCAACTTGGTGTAAATCGATGTTAATTGATACCGTACGAATTTGAATATAGTTTCTGAAACACCGAAAAAGTTGAGTAATAATATTATAAACCATATTTGCAGTGAAAACTTTTCAATTTATACTTTAACGTTATTTACTTACTTATTTACGTACTTGCTTTATTCGGTATTTTTGCTTTAATTGAACTGGCCAATATCATCCTGTAGTTAAAACAAATAATAAAAGAAATATATATACGCAGTTTAATTGAGTTTTTAAAAATTCTAACAATAAAATAAATGTAACAATCTAATACTTGATTTTAAATTTTAATAGTTTAAAAAAAGTGCTTCAAAACTTACTTGTGCTCCTGTATTTCTCCAAGGTATGTAGCAGTCATTCATGAATTCCTCAAATGTTTTACCTTTATCAGAAGCTATAAAAATAAAATATAAAATTAAATTTTATAAAAGTAATTTATTAATGGCTTATTTTTAAATTAAGAATATTCGTTTCGCACAATATTTTTTTGTGGCGAATTATACTTAAATTGATTAGAGTTTGTACAACGCGTATAAAAAAAAATTTGTATGCTGTAAATTTACATATTACTATATGTACCGAATGAGTCACTTGATAAAATGAACTTTGACTTTGTAATCAAAGTCTACTGCTATAGCTGTACAGACTTGTTGCTTACAAGTCTACGAAAATATAAATTTCTTTTAAACTAGTTGGCATTGGTAAGTATAGTTTTTAAAGAAAACCCAGAATAGAAAATAATATTTATAATGAGTCATATTTAAAACAAAATTTAACTCATTGTTATATACAATTTTAACTTTGCGACTTTAAATAAAAAAAGGCCCCGGGACTTAAACCAATATCGTCGAATATCGTTTGTTATCATTTATTTTTATATGGAAATACTTTTAATAAGAATTATTTCGAAATTGCTCAAAAAATATAGAAACATAAATTAATTACTCAAAAAATAGAAACATAAAGTAATTACTCACGAGATTTAGATACACATTCCTCTATCATTTCCATTACTGTTTGTTTATCAGAAAATGGGAGCTGAAAATTTATCGTTAATTTAATTATCTTATACATTTATGGAATTTTAAAAGAAAGACAATTTTATTTACTTACCGAATTAACTCCTAAGAATAAAATGGCTGCTATCAAAAAAATTACAATTGATGTCTTCATTTTGAAGTTTCTGTTAAAATCAGCAAGAATCTGTATAAGAATCACAAAGAAAACATTTTAATGATACGCATTGCAAATTCATTACTTTATTGTAATCTGACAGAATTTTGTATAAAATATAAGTTGTACATAACAGTAATGGACCAACAAGCTGATTGCAATTTTTAGCATAAGATAATCAATTCAAGGTCAATCAGAGCTTATCGGCTTCGTTATTTTGAACGTGGTCATATTGGTCAAATTATACGTTATTTAAATACTATTAAAATAATTATTAAATAAAAGGTATAAAAAAAAATGATAGAAGAGAAAGACTTACAAGTTCACTCGATCCAGAGTCAGCACTGGAACTCGCCTGTTTCCTGAATGAATGTTTTTCCACTGCTTATGCGTATTCTCCGTCGAATTCTCTCCGTATCATCTGCGCGATGACGTGATCTTACTATAGTTGATTTTTATTCTAAGTATAATTCGAGATAATTCGTATTGTGTAAATGAAATATCTTTTGAGAAAATAATATTTAGTTTTATTTGTGTGTAAATTCAACGTAAAATAATTACATAAATTAATTTAACATCGTTAAAGTGTTCAGTACATCCTATATTCGTCCTATTTCAATAATATAAAATGTCAGTATGGGTGAGATGAGTGTCGATCAGCGTGCGCAAGCGCGCCAGCGTGTACCGCGAGTCCCAAGTGCATGAATAGAGAAGTAGTATCATCCGGACTGGCTTCAATGTAAGAGCTTTATTAAATAAAATTTTAACTGGTTAAACTTTATTCGTTGTTTAACATTATTTGTAGTTACAGGTAGATTTTATGTCATTACTTATGTAGTTGATACGAGCTAGAAGATATTAAAAGTAATAGTTGATGCTAATGGTTGAAGAAATTTGACGGATGTTGAAGAATTTTATTTATTGTAATACCCGCTACCAGCGGGGCTTACCGGGTAAAAAAGAGTTTTTTCTCCGCTTCAAGCTATTTTTTACGATTTCTGGGCCCGACTTGAAATGCACGATCATGTCTTCGTTAAAAAAAACACGGTGTGTAACACCGGGAGAAAAGCTATTTCAGACTCGGGTGAGATTTTCAGCACTCGACTCCGACTCGTGCAGAACACCTCACCCTCGCTAAAAATAGCTTACTTATTATTAAGTACAAATTTTGGAAAAAATATATATTATTTACAACACCATACAGCACTTGGTACACACCAAAGTATCATCATCATACAGCCTAATATCTGCATCTTACATGATCCCCCGAAGAAAATAAAGCCATAGAAAAGGAAAAGTAATATAATAAAAGGATCCTATACCATCTGCAGAACACATTACACTCCTCTTCGTTATAGAGCTCGAGATCCATAGAACTCTGGTTGCATAAGATGCGCGCGTAATAACAAAGGGTTTCTAATCCGGCGATTCTCAACGAGTGCAGCGCACGTATATAGAATTTGCGATGCAATATTGCCACGGGGGAAAGAGAGAGAGAAAGAGAGAGAGAGAGTGGCCTAGACAACGGCAGGAGGCACTGCGTTGCTATACAGCTATAAAAAAAGGGAGAGAAATAGAGGGAGGCGGAGGAGGAGGAAAAGAAAACAAACTCGATTCAGCGGGAGAAAGTACCTGGCGAGCACATCTCGCGCGGCAGCGCAACCAATGTCGCGTGTGGCTTTTGTGAAATTTATCCGTGGTGTGTGTGTGTGTGTTTGTGCGCCCGGAGAGAGACGTATAATGGTTTCATGGCTCACTCGATATATCATATAATGTAATTTACAATTCGCGTTTTTCCAACGTATTCGTGTTTCAAATTCATATGGGATTGCAGGAGGAAGTACTTGTGACCTTTACCTTTCATTCAATATGTATTTATATGATCGTTTTCCAAAATTTAAAATATTAAAAAATTACCATAGTTATTCTTCAATTTTTTTCAATTAGAAATCTTCCGACACGGCCGAAGAGACGTTCGTTTTTTAAAACAGTTAATGTTTATATAACGTGCAATTATGTTGTAAAAGAAATAATAAAAAAAACTATATATTCGAAAACATAATAAAGAAAGTCGAGAATAAAATATCTCAAGTTGTCGAGCGTCGATCAATCAAAGCATAATTTAAGAGCGAGCGAAGCAGCGGCAGATAAAGGCGGGAAGCGGCCGATCAGGGACAATTCACCGACATATACAACAAACGACTCGCGCAAGAGAAAGAGCATCGATCAGATGTTGAAGGACTCGCGCGGGCCGGAGGAAAGTCCCGTTAAAAGAAATCGCGAATCGGCAAACGAGTCGCCGCTACCGGGCTGTAAATGGACGTCGGAGGAACGGCGCAAAAAGCGAATTGCCCGCGGAGCGGCGGCGGCGCGCCATCGGGAAGCGAAAGGGCGCGAGAGAGCGAACGAGTCGCGGAGAAAATCGTATGGTATGGAAAAGCTGAACGACTGTCTCCCGCGAGCGCCGTTTTTGGCTGTTCAAGAGGTGCCCCCGTCGCTTGGCTGGGGAGATACGGCTGATTTACTGTTAAGTTTTCTTAGTTTGGAGCGATCGACTCCGGATAGGAGGCTCTGGGAATGTTGCGGGGTGTGTTCGGGAAGTTATTCGATAGATTGGGGAATAAAGTCATTTATTTTTTATCGGCGCTAGGAAAGTTGGAGTATTTTAATTGCGTTTGAATTGAGAAATTTTTCAGAGTTAAGGTAAACAAAATTGATGGATAAATTCTCGAATTAAGCTTTTATTTAAATTGCCGATGCTCGCAAAGATCGTAATTAGATTTTTCTGCAATTGAGGTAGTTGGCCGAGTCACGCGATATCGTTGATTAAGTCATTATTACAGAAGACATTCGCGAGCTTCGAGGAAAAAGAGCAAATTAAACTGTTGCAATTCTATGGCTAATAATCTCGAAGCGACTATTTTGTATATGGCAATGGTTTCTTGCGCGTTCTGAATAATTAGCGATTAACAAACAAATGGAATGACCTTACCTGACGAAACGGAAAATTACTGCCTGCATTTCTTAAAAACGTCATTTGAATAGCTTTTCTCTCCAAGGGTGTTTTGCCTACCTAAGAAGACTGATTAATTGTATTTAATCCTTCGTGCAGATGATGTGAAACGAAAATAATTTTGCCATTCAGTGAAGCATTAAGTTTATCATTAAAACACCGTAAATTATAATGAACATTTTATTACGAGTGAACGTTGTAATGTAGACTTAAGATAATAGTATGGGACGAGGTATGGGACCCCCAGTGGGAAACAGACGATTCAAACAGATCTACGCTTATTTTAACCTTAATAATCTTATTTTTTCATATATCAGTTTTTGAAGAGGATACAAAGAACAGTTTTTTTTTTAATTTGATGGAATATACATTTTTCTGCGCCTTTGCCTATTCTTCACGTGTTAAAAACGTTAAATTTAAGACTCGACATCTCTTATTCAGTGCAGACGATCCTTCTCAAATTTTAATCACACATGTAAAGTATATAAACGAAGCTGTGTGCAAAATTTCAGGACATTCTAAAGAAAACGAATTTTGTCCCATAATACCTTAAGAAAGGGTTATTAATATTTTATTTAAAAAATTCTATTTTGCATGATATTCGTTGCAGTGTAATAAAATTTTATTTATTTTTAATAAGTGAATTTTAATTAGATATAATTTTAAAATGAACGCAAACAGGTAAACAAAATTCTAAACTTAATTTATATTATCTAAAAATGTTTTGCTTTAATTATATAATAATTATACTTTTAGAAAAAATCGAATTGATAAAGCGCTACCTACTTATTTTTTTGTTTGCAATATACCTTTCAACAACGTTAAATCAGAATATTTTATAAATTTCGTAAAGGAATTAAATCCGGAATATTCTCCTCCAACAAGGAAAACGCTAGCAGGCCCAATTTTAAATAAAATGTTTCATGACTACCGCGACTATTAAAACTGATGAAGTACAAAACGGAATATTAAGGAGGGTCCTCAGGTTCAAGCTACGGGGCGAAGGGAGGAGAAATCATTGGTTTTGACTCTTGTGCGAGAAGCGTAGGTGACAATTTCATCTTACTATCCTGCGTAAAAACATTAGCTCGCGACGCAATCGCACGGAAAATAAAAATTACTTTATTTTCAATCAGCCGGTGTGAAGACTAGTATTAACCAAATAACAAGAAAAAATTCCAGGATATTCCTGAATACTTCTACATACATACTGTATAAGTACAATTTATTTAAACATTTCATTAAACTAAAAAAAAAAAAAAAATTAAAACAAAAAATAAACTTTTAATACAGAAAATATTTTCTTTAACCGACAATACTTTGTTATGAATTTTTTAAATTTCCAAATATTTGTCTATAACATTCTGCCATAATTATTACAAAGGTCTACGAGAAAATCGCGTCACTCTAAATGCCTTAGATAAAAAGTAATTATTAATAAGCAAATTTTCAGTTGCGAGTTGAGGAAGCTCATACGATTTTTGTCGCGGCTTGCTTTGCGGTTCCCTGTTTATAGTATACGGTCGAGTGAAAGGAATGGTAATCAATGTATAAAACGTAATTCTTATTTATTCGATATCTCTGATCATCCGTCTTAAATAAGATTAAAAGAAAAAAGTGCAGTATTGACAATAAAAAACTTCGCTCTCTTGGCTTCTGCCTTAATAAGTAATTAAAATTTATCTGTAGTCAATCAAATCACTTGTTTCTTTTTCTTCCTCTCACCTCATACCTTACAATTGCATAATTCTAACATTTTTTGACCAATAATAACCGTGTTCGATTTTTAAAAATTAATTTCCCAATGAATTTTATGTAACGAATTGATTAAGGCCAAAAATATAGTATATTACATACCTAGGCTAGTAAAATAAAAAATATCTCACATCACATGTAATTGTCGGCCCAGACGAAGCCGAGGATACCGGCACCTTCATTTCGCTCAGCGACCGGGAACTTGACGCTCTCAGGCCGAAGGGCAGAAAAATAAATTTTGCTTAAAATTAGCTGAAATTTAGAATTTTTAGCTTCAAGGTGTGTGATCGACACGCACGCATGGTTGTTATTTTCTTTTTGCGACCGTTTTTCTCTCCCTCCGCGGAGCGCGATTGTGTTTTTGGAAAAGGAAAGTGGCCAGATCGTCGGGTGTTTAAAATAATACTTTATTGACAATACGCTGCTTTTTGGTTACAGTTGAGCATTTACTCGCAAAAGCTCCGTGACATTAGTTTTTTTTTTTTTTGCTTCCTTCTAGAGGAAGCATTAAGTCACATGAACTTTCATTGTGTGCGAATTAACAGAATTTCGAAAGGGACTTGTACATCTCGTTCATTGAAAAATTATGCGCACTCAGTGTCGTGTAAAAAAAGAGTGAGGCGCTTAAATAAGGTCGTCAATGTCGTTCAGAGATTCAGCCTCGGTGGCATCGTTTTCGTTGTAATCAGGAACTCGGCTTGTAAGTGACTCGAGCGATCTCTTGTTGAGGTTCAGGTTGAGGTTCTCAATGCCAGAGTCGTCAGCCTCATCGGGAAGGAGGGTTTTGGGTTTGCCCGCGGTTCCCGCCTTGCCCGCGTCTCCCTTTGCAGCGTCCTTCTTCGCAGTGTCTTCCTTCTTCGCAGTGTCTTCCTTCTTCGTCGTGTCTTCCTTCTTCGTAGTGTCTTCGTCCATACTTATAAAATTAAGCTTCTTATGTTTCTTCCTTCCCCTACCATGACTTAACGACCGCAATCCCCTAACCGGCTTTTTCTTAAAGAAGGATCGAGGCTCCATATCCACAGGCTGCTGACCGATGCTTGGGATGCGCTTTTCCAGAGAGTCTGCCGAGACTTCGGTCGTTGGCTTCGTGGCTGCGTTCGACAAAGCCGCGCACAGGCAGAGTCCGAGGATCGCTGCGAAAAGCCTGTTTGATATAAAGAAAAGCTTTTTAGTTTTTTTATTAGCCAAAATGCGGATGCACTGCTGGCTTTCGAAAGGCAAGAGGGTTTGATAAAACTTCTTGGATTCGTAATCGGAGCTATTTTCTTGCTCACAAGCAGTGCTCCCAAGCACTTATTTAGCATTTACTTTTCATGAATTTGCAGATTTATTCTAAACGGATACTAGATTCTGAAAGTATTCCAAAAATTAACAAGTATATTCAAAACTTACATTTTTTCGCTTAGATAGGTCTGATGACACCGTGAATGTTGATGCTCAAATTTTGGGATATTAAGCTGTTCGATTTATACAAGGAATTTTGACTTGATACTTTCTTCAATTTTGATAAAAAGTCAATTTTAATTAAAACCTGATTGAGCTCGTGGCCTGTACATGAAAATAAAATAGCTCTTAAAATCTGTTTTAATTAATTTCAGTTAATGATAATTTAGAAAATTAAATTCAAATGTAAAATATTTACAATAAAAAATTTCACTCTCTTGGCTTCTGTTTTAATTAGTAATTAAATTTAAACCGTGGTCAATCAAATCGTTCGCTTCTTTCTCTTTCTTTCACCTCATACTTTACAATAACTGTATGATTCTAACATTTTATGTGATCTCTAATTACAATCGTGTTCGATTTTTAAAAATTAATTTGACAATGAATTTTATATAACGAATTGATTAAGGCCAGAAATATAGTATATTACATACCTAGGCCAGTAAAATAAAATGTTTGTCAACCTCGGCTACGATTCGGCCGACATTATATTTGCCGGCGCTTCGCCAAAAAGCGTTGTGAACTTCAAGGTGTGTTATCGTCACGCACGTATGGTTATTATTTTCTTTTTGCGGCCGTTTTCCATTCCCTCCGCGGAGCGCGATTGTGTTTTTGGAAAAGTAAAGTGGCCAGATCGTCGGGTGTTTAAAATAATAGTTTATTGACAATAGACTGCTTTTTGGTTACAGTTGAGCATTTACTCGCAAAAGCTCCCTGACATTAGATTCTTGTTTTTTTTTTTTTTTTTCTTGTTTTCGGTAATTTGTACTAAAATCACTGTACGCATCAATGGAGCAAACAATGACAACCGCAGTTTCGTATTTCTATAAAAAGTCACATGAATTTTCATTGTGTGCGAATTAACAGAGTTTCGAAAGGGACTTGTACATCTCGTTCATTGAAAAAATTATGCGCACTCAGTGTCGTGTAGAAAAAAGTGAGGCGCTTAAATAAGGTCGTCAATGTCGTTCAGAGATTCAGCCTCGGTGGCATCGTTCTCGTCATAATCAGGAACTCAGCTCGTGAGCGACTCGAGCGACCTCTTGTTGAGGTTCAGGTTGAGGTTCTCAGTGCAAGAGTCGTCAGCCTCATCAGGAAGGAGGGTTTTGGGTTTGCCCGCGGTTCCCGCCTTACCCGCGTCTCCCTTTGCAGCGTCTTCCTTCTTTACAGTGTCGTCCTTCTTCGCAGTGTCTTGCTTCTGCGCAGTGTCTTCGATCACCGAAGTGTTTGGCGGCGGACTGTCTTTCGATATCTCAGCTACCGGCTTAGGTATCGGTCTCCTAAACGAGAAAAGCTTCTTGTACTGCGCCCTCAAGGCCGCTCTTCTCTTCTTAAAGAATCGATACTCTAAATATATAGGCTGCTGACCGATGCTTGGGATGCGCTTTTCCAGAGAGTCTGCCGAGACTTCGGCCGTTGGCTTCGTGGCTGCGTTCGACAAAGCCGCGCACAGGCAGAGTCCGAGGATCGCTGCGAAAAACCTGTTCGATATAAAGAGATGTGTTTCAGTTTTTTTCTAGCAAAAATGCGGATGCACTGCTGGCTTTCCAAAGTCAAGGGGGTTTCATAAAACTTCTTGGATTCGTAATCGAGGCTATTTTCTTGCTCTCAAGCATTGTTCTGAAGCAGTTATTTTGGATTTACGTTTTATGGATTTGGAGATTTATCCTAAAAAGATATTATATTCTGAAAGGATTCCAAAAATGAACAAGTATATTCAAAACTTACATTTTTTTGCTTCCATAGATCTGATGTCTCCGCGAATTTTGATGTTCAAATTTTGGGATATTAAGCTGTTCGATTTATACAAGGAATTTTGACTTGATATTTTCTTCAATTTTGATAAGAAGTCAATTTTAATTAAAACCTGATTGATCTCGTGGCCTGTACACGAAAATAAAATAGCTCTTAAAATCTGCTTTAATTATTTTCAGTTAATGATAATTTAGAGAATTAAATTCTAATTTGTAGTATTCACAATAAAAAATTTTACTCTCTTGGCTTCTGTTTTAATTAGTAATTAAAATCAAACTGTGGTCAATCAAATCACTGGGTTCTTTTTCTTTTTTTCACTTCATACTTTACAACTGTATGATTCAAACATTTTATGTGACCTCCAGTTATAACCGGGTTCGATTTTTAAAAATTAATTTCACAATGAGTTTTATGTAACGAATTTATTAAGGTAAAAAATAAATAAATTTTCCCTAAAATTAGTTAAATTTGGACTTTTTAGATGCTTAAATAGAATTTTTGATTAAATTCTATTTTAATTCGAGTACAGGTATTGCATTATATTTTATTTACAGTACTCTATGGAAATATTTTTACAAATCCTCTCAAATCCCTTCAAAAATTAGTGCAAGATGTCATTAAATTATAATAGAAAATCGATTCTGGTTTCTGACAACAGTCACATTAGGACCCGCTGTATTTATTTGCGTACTTGAGTAGCACCAAAGCTAAGACGGTTCGAATTCTACTATAGGCAAGTCGTAAGAAGCCAATATATAATATAATCGCTACTACAATGCCTTTCTACGCATTCAATATACGCGCTTGCAAAATTTCAGATACAATAATGTCATTTTATTTGAATAATCGAGGATGAAATAAAAACGAAGTGTAATCCTGAGTGTTGTTATGCAAAATTTTGTTATGATTCCATTGATAATTTTCGGTTTTAACTTTAAAAAAATGCTGATAGCTAATAGAATACTAATAGCATTGTTGATAAATAAGATTATTTTATAAATAAGATCGAATTTATATTAGTTTGTTAAGTAAAATTCTATAAATTGTCGAAAAAAAAGATGTGATGTCATTAAGGGAAGCACTTTAATTTAGTATAAAGGAGAGGATTGTGAATTGTTGATCCTTTTTATTATATGAATAAAATGAGCCCTGTTGGCTTTATTCTAACTTGCTAAAAATTAATGTAAAAGAAACTTGTATTTGTTGAAAAAGTTCTTGAATAATATAAAGTTGATTCGTAGCAAAGTCTGAAGTAAATTAATTATCTTTTAGATAATAAGATTACAGAAAATCTAGGATGATAGGTAGGGAGCAATTTATTGCTATAGTGCTGAATTAGTAAGAATAAATTTTTCTTTAATTTACAGCAATCATTCGCTTCCACTTCTACATTTCACTTTGCCAATAAACACAAATTTTCGAGGCCATACAATAATTTCTATTTATTTTCAATAATACAAAAAAAAACATTTGTTTTAAGCAGTTACAATAGAAAGAAAACTTTGTCGCTCTTATTACATCTTAAAGGCTAAATTATCTTTTATCCAATTAGCCAAAGCAGTGCCAAAACTGTCGAAAATCTCTAGCACATCATCTGCCTCTCCAGCTAGAAAACCAAGGAAAACTGACAAAACGAAATCCAAGACGTGTGTGCGAGCGCAAAATGATAATGGAAATCCCTCTACATGTCGCTCTGCTGTTCGTCCGCCGCGTAACCGTGATCTCCCTGCTGCTCCTCATCCGCCTGCAGGATGCGCGTTTTCACGGTCTCCGGAGGCGGCGGGGAGTGTACCTGCACTTGCAACTGAGGTTGCACCTCGGGACGACGACGGTTGACGAAGTGGTGGCTCGGCTTCGGCGGCCGTTTCTCCTCGTTCTCGGAGGTCGCCTCGACAGGGGCACTCGCGGGCCCGTGCTCGCCGGACGATGCTCGTAATCGGCTGCAGAAGTGCTCCCAGAAGCTGTTCGCTGGCTTGTTCAGCTCGGTTCGTCTTCGTATGGGCTTGGCCGGTTCCTGCTCGTTCGCCGACTCGTTCTCCACGACGAGAAGCACGTCCGAGATGGGCTTAATGTTGAAGAATCGGTACAGGTGGTAATGTGACCGGCCCTTCGCTAGTTGGGGTATTAGGGGGTGAGTCGCCAGCTGTTCTAGTCGCTGTTCCAGATGGCTGTAGGATTCGCCGCTCGCCAGGAGCGCGAACAGGCAAATACCGATTAGCGGTATCCAGTTCCTGCGGTATGATTAATTCAACCAATTAGTAGAATCGAAACTTTACCTTGGTATATTCCCTTTTAGAATTAAATTCACGCAGAATGCTCTATTCAAAGTCAATGTTAAAAGTTTAAAATAAGAGTAATTATTGCGGTTGAACTTACATGTTGGGAGTGTCAGAAAAATTCAGTAAGGCATGAACTTGAGAAGACCTCTTAAATCATTTATGAGCGAGCGAGACTTAGGTGGTAACAGAATTTATACCTCAAAAGTTGCTCTCGCAAAACTGCTGGTTTATATAAATTCGCTTGTTTCAATTTGCTTTGAACAGCCATTAAAATCAATGAACTTTTTTTTTATGCTGTCATTAATTTTCTGACGCTCGACAATTAGAATTTTCATTTCAATTGACAATAAAATTCTATTGATAACTGTTGCAAACTTAATTAAAAACTCTTGTTTTACTTAATATTATTTCATTTTCGTTAAGAAAAATATTTACTCTTAGCTGCTTCAAAATTCGAAGCAAAACCAACGTGGTATAATTTTTGAATGATCGATAAACGTGTAAAAATTCACCTCGTCAAAACTGTAATTTGACATTCTCATTGCAGGAATGTGCAAATTAATTTTTCTTATCGCTGCCAATAAAAGCCAATCAAAAGAATATTTTAAAAAGTTCCGCTTTTAATTAAAATCCAATGTCGTAATCGTAAAAAACCAAGTAATTCAATTCCAATTTCCCGCTCATCGAAAAAAAGGCGATCGTCGTCGTTTCCAATGAGCCAAAGGGCCGGAAGGCTTCATCTCCGCGCTACGCCCCGCAATTATGCTTTACACCTCGGCACTTTTGCCCCGATTATTGTCATTCGTCCTCCGGCTGTGAAAAACGACGGAAGAGGAGAACTTTCCTTCCGGACTGCTCGCGTTTTACGATCGATTGACCGGGTCGTCAGAGCGCGCGGCTTCCGTGAGATTTTTCGTTTAATTTATCGTTGGAGGAGCCGCGGTTGTGTAAGTTGGCGGAAGAGCCTTTTTGTGAATTATTTCATTATTCGCGCTGAGATTGGCTAATGAAAGCGTGGAATTATTGAAATTAAAATTTCTTATGCATTGTGCAATTTGCTCTGAAGATTGAGGAAATTAATAATTCTTATTTCCCCGTTTTCTCGTGACTCTTGATGGAAAAATAGGAATTCTTTATCGATTAGTTTTTAGCTATAATATACGATAAATGATCAACATTCACAATTGTAGAAATTTTTCTTACGCAATACAATTTTTCACAACATTTTAACTTTCATTTTCCTTTAAGCTTCTTACAGCAAGTATTATTAAACATTTCAAATACTGATCACTCATTGAATAATTTCCGATTAATTTTCTAAAGTATAAAATGGAAAGTTCAACGCAGAAGCCCTTCGAAATGCCACTCTTCACCGAGAACTCTCAAGATCGCTTATCGCCATATAATACATAGCTAAGAATGAAATTTAGCAGCTTTCCCCGCCGCGAAAATCCTCAAATTACTCGGACGCGCTCTGCGAACGATCCTCGGCGACGATCTCGAAAGGCTCGCCCGACAAATTTATCCGTCTGGCCGCGGAGATACGGGCCCGGAATATACCTCTCCCGTTCGTTCGCAGTTGACGGGCAGCAGGCAGGCAGCGGATCGATCGATCGCCGTGTCGCAACAGGTTTTCCAGCGGCGCGCGGCTTATCCGCCGGTATCTCCCTATTGATATTTTATCGTTATCACTTTCCGGGCTCCGGCCGATGATGAATCGGGGCCTTCCGCGCCGCAGGAAGGACCGAGTATGTTTACGAGTCGCGGCCCTCGAGGGTGTCTTCCTTCTTTCTCCGCGGCTGCTGCGCTTTCGTTCTTTTTCAAATCGGAGCAGGTTTCGCGCGGCCGATTTTCGCTCCTCGCCGGCTCTCTCGGATGCTCGGAGCTTTCTTTCGTTTTCGCTGAAAGTGAAACGCCGGATGATTGAGACGCGCGCACTCGCGAGATCGCTTTGATATACATCGCGGACGAGCGGCGTCTCAATGAACCTGGTAATTTGCCTGGATTTACGTCGAAAGGCGCGCGAGGGATAAAGCTGTTCGGCGCTGTCGGAGGCTCGCCATTGACGCTCGACTGTCGATCGAACGAAATGCGAAGGTAAACGTTATATTGATCGACGGATGTAATTCAACTAATGGGCGCGCGATATGCGGCGCCTTTCGAAAATCTTCCTCCGGTAATTTCGAGAGGAAAATATACGAGGCCTTTTCCTGGAATTTCAGAGATTCACGCGACGGAATGAAACGCATACGTGTATAGGATAATCCTAAGTGCAGGCGGTATTGCCGAGTTTACCTATAAATTTTTGAGGATAAAGAGCGCCGGGCTTACGTAGGTTTAAATATATCCCACTTGTGCCTCGGAAATGTATATGCGTTGTATTTATGCCTGCGCTCAGAGTGAAATAAAACCCTTTGCGATTATACGCAGTCGCAGCGTAGGAGAATTTACTTTTGACAAAAGCGACCTTTTTTTAGAAATAATCTTTACAAAATCGACGAGAAAAGCGAGGGACGAAATTCATCGGGAAACCGATCCAAGCACGCACAGGTTAAATAAATGCGTTGGCTACGACAGTGGAAAAAGATCGTATATTGTGTCGGCCGTCGTAACCCGAGGCAGGCTCGAGTCCGTAATCGCTACCCACTTTGGCCTATTAAAGAGCCCTCTTTTCCAGCCGAACGAGAAGCCGATTTTTCATCGATACAGTCGATCGATCGCGCGACGAAAAAAGCCAAGGCGATCTCTTTAATCGGCTACCTTGCCGGCTTCTGCTCGCGCGTTTACGTACGCCTCGCCTTCCCAAAAAAGATTGAATTTCTCAGCGGCGAGTTTCGGGAATCCCATACCTGCGCCACCTGGCCGCCCCCCGCCTACCTTATTTGGTAACACGAGCGATCCATTTTTATTAAAGCCACACATGTCGGAATTAATCAAGGCCAGGTACATTGTAACCTGCATTACCAAATAAATCGATGCACTCGAATGGCAAGGAGTTAAAAGTACGATTGAAGCGAGCTTGAAGAATACTAATCACTTCATTGGATTAAATTGTCGATTTTTATTGTAAAGTTCATTTTTAGAATTATTTATTTACTTTCTTTACAATAAAGTTGTTCGCGCGAATTCGCCAAGGGATTAGTTATATAAAGTTCGAACGAGAAAATTTAGATTTCTCAGATTAGATTTCATTTCAATTTGCCAGAAGTATCTTGTTGACTTGCAAACTAGCCAATAAAATCGATCAGTATCGACGTAGTTTACACGAGCGGAAATCGATAATGTTTTGCGAAAAGCAAACAGCAATGACTTACAGCGACCTACTTGGGATGCTCTTTTCAACAGATCTACGAGACGCCAGTCGGTTGTTTGTTCCAGGATGTATAAGAAAACTTTACGATCCCAACAGCCTCCGACGCTGCCAGAGGTTTTCACGTGTTTTCTGCGCTTGGAAAAAAGCCACCTGGAATTCCATTGATTTTCAATGAGGATCATCATTTTTCAATTCAATCCTGGATTTTATTTCAATAATTTAGAAAGTCGAGCAATATGACGTTTTCTATATGAAATATTGAATTTTCTTAAATGAAACTTTGCACCACATTCGCCTCCCAGAATGATGTCATTAACCGTTAAAAGGCTATTGATTGGACTAAATATCGTGACGCAGCATCAGATAACAGACTTTGTAAAATTCCAGTAAATCACTTTTGCTCTTCGACTTTTCCTTTGACACGAGCTAACTTTATATACCCCGCAATCTAGCGCCGTTTCAGTTTTTCCAGTCTATATAACTCGAGCGACGAACAATATAAAAGCACCATAATTTGATTCGCTCGCTGACGACCGTTACGAATTTATAAAGTTACGGAAGCCAGAGAGGGAAAAATGCCAGGGCAATTTTTACAGGAAGTATTAAAAACTGGAGAAATAATTCGATTTACTAGTCTAGGTAGTCTACTTTTGTTGCAGCTTTAGCCGCAGTTGGGCCAAATAGTCGCTGAATTTGGTACTTTTAAACCGTCACGTTATAGTTTTGATATAAAATCCTGTGAAAGGCAGTTATCAGAAAGACGATAATAATTGTATTCGCAGGAAACGTAATAATTTAGATAGCTGCTTTTGTACTGCAATGCCGCTTCGGTGAAATTGACAATTTTAATCAGTCTAATTATTTAACTCGTTCCATCAAGCGCAAATTCAACGCGTCACTTCTCTTATAAAAGAATATTTAATATTATGTTCTCTCAGTCGGCGATAAATTCGCGTACATTCCAAATAATTCCCCAATCAACGGCGCATTAAAACATACATTCAGCGGCGCCCGAAACTCTTTCTCTGCTCTTCATTGAGAGCTCGGCAACTGTAAAGTTCGCGAGCGCAAACCACTCCTGTCGATCACCGCCAATGAATCATTCCGGATCAAGGCTGATTAGATTCCCCCTGCCTCCCCCTGTTTTGCTCTCTTTTTCCTCTCTCTCTCTGCACCTCTCGAAAAACAAACCGTTAAGAGTCGGAGCCTCTTAGTGATGGATTCGCGGCGGTGAAACAAATCGTACCGATCGGCGCGCTCGAATAATCTGCAAGCGCGAGAGCCGTAAAACAAATCTTGCCCTTGTCGGAAAAGTTTATTGCGCCCTGCCAAGTGGAGATCCGAGAGGCGCTGCTTTTAATAGAGCTTTTTGTGGATACAAAAAATTTTGTTTTGCACTCTCTTTTTTTCTTCGCTTCTCATTTCAAACAGTCAAAAAACAAAACTCTCTTACACAGCCTTCTCTGATAAAGTTTTTACACGAGCATAAATAACGCGCAAATTCGTCTTTGAAATGGCCATCGATGTTTCGAGTTGTAATAGGCCCTTAAACTTTATCAGATTTACGCAGAATGTTGCTTAATGGTGCTAGTAAATTTCTGAGGAACGAGTAAACTAATAAGTAAAATTAAATTGATCAAGGACTTGTTCCTCGTCAAGGCAGAAAAACCCCCTCGCAATTTTCCCCTCTTAATAAAGAAAGCCCGCACCGTAAAAAAAGAGCAAAAAGAGAGAAACGCCAGCTCTGTAATACAGCAGAGAAATATTGACTATCGTGACGTCACGCAATATCTCCCCGACGAGCGTTTAAGAAAGAAAGCATTTACCGTCAAGTATACGATTTCTGGAGAAAATTATGTGCGGAGTATAAATGATTTACGGAGGCAGCAATAATTTATTAACGGAAAATCTCTCGCTTCGCAATTTACAGCTGGAAATCGCTCTTCGGTCTCGGACGCGGCGGTAGGCATCTGGCCATCCTGCATTCGGCCGAGCTTTTCGAAGACGCAATATTCGAAAGCGGAGCAAACTCATTCGCCGGATTAAATATCCAAAATCGGCACGAAATTCGATAAAAAGCTGGAGAAAAAAAAAAGAAATCAAAGAGCCGATCGAGGGCGAATAATACATCGAGAGAGGCGAACGAGAGGGATTTCGCAGCGTCGGCATCTAAAATCGCGTGACGCCTCTCGACCTGCGAAAATAGGCCATTTTCTGGTCGGCGGAGCAATTACTGTCAAGGTGGCAGCGGATGACTCTTCTTTTTCGAGAGAGCGCGCTTCGTGACCCGAGGCGTAAAAATGCGCAAAAAAAATAGACCGGCTCGAGAGCGGCGCGCGACGCGCTGCAGTTTACCTGATGGTCTGAACGCCGCGCAGAGCTTCTTGTAACCTAAATGTCGTGCGAAATTGTTTGGCTCGCAGAGCACGGACGTTTCTCCGGCGGGGAAAAAAAGTGTCTGCAGCTAAAGATGTAGTAGGCTTTTAAAGTTTAATCAATTCGCATTGATTAACAAATGTAAATGCGTTTTTTTCTTTTTCAGGAAAGTACTCTTTTTAATTCTGATTTTGAAAGGCTCTGCATTGAAATATTCACGATGATCTAATAATTACAATCATCTACTTTCAAAAATTCTTCCAGCAGTCGCACAGCATATAATTTAGTGAAAAAAATTGCTTGAAACCTATTATTAAACCTCGTTATCACACTATTTCATTAAGAACTTCATAAGGAGCTCATTGAATATTAAGCAACCCAACCACGCATCAACACCAGCTCACTTTTCCAAAGTACCCTCCCACACTCACCGGACTATACTCACCGTCCGAAATCGACGAAAACAACGAACCGAAAAACTCTCTCGATCGACCCGAATTTCTACGCGTCACTTCCCCTCTCCAGACGGCCCACTCGCACCCTTCACTTCCCTTCCCCCGAGCCGCCAGCCTTCACCCCCGCAGGAGAGATCCTCGAGCGTCCGGGATGACTCACCGACTCGGCGGACCGATATAAAGACGCTCGTAATTTACTGGCAGCGCCGCGCAGAGAGCCTTGGTGCGCGGGGGCGGGGGTGTCGAAGCGCCGTCGTCCTTTTCTCGCGGGCGGGAGAACGAGTTCGGCGCGTCTCCTCGGCTTACCCCGTCGTGAATCAAGTCCTCGCGGGATAAATTAGCGGCGGCCGGCCGCGAGGCTCCGCGGGCTCTGTTGGTTTTGTTAATTTTAAGAGCCGTAATGAAGCCGAGGCGAAAGCGTCTTATTTCGTTCGCGACTCGTAAAGCCGAGAGAGTCTCTTAGGCCGTACTGTTTTATTGGCCGAGTACCGAGGATGTATAAGTTGTGCGCGCCCGCCGGGGAGATTTATAAGGAGGGCTCTTTTGTCCTTTTGCGAGATTGCGAGTAAGTGAAATACCGTGTAATTGAATTATGCCCGCCCGATACCTGAGATCGATAAATTAAGGATTCAGCGGGGTTACGGGCTTTTCGGGGGGGAAAGCTAGTTTTCGTGGCTGCGGACCTCGCTGCTAAAGGAACCGAATGCATGCGAGACTGAAATGTTTCGCTTGTAAAAGTAAGAATTTTACAAATTAAGTTTAACTTTACCGGCACAATAAATCTATATAGACCCAATGTAAAATCCCTCTCGAAATCCGTTTCGAAAACAGCGTCGACCTCGGCAACCGCAATTCCTCGCGAACGAAAAAAGCGGCGCAGAAAAACGGGGCGGTCCGAAACAGGGTTAAGGGTCGATCGCGGATAACCGCACCTGAAAAACGACGAGCCGAAAATCGGCAGAGTGTCGAAACGCTCTCTCGCAAGTCGCGCACTTGTATATATATATATACACGTCGATACATATCGGCGCGGCGGCGGTTACGCTTTCTCCGTCACTCGATCCGTAATTGATATTGTTCCCCGGCGTGTGGCGAATGCGGCGAAATTTTTCCGGGAGGCTATACTACTCGACTTTTTTTCTCTCTGCTTTCGTCGCCCGCCGCCGAACGCCGACGACTTTTATATATATATATACGTTGAACGGAGCTCGCGGCGTGTTTTTCGACACGGATTTCAGCGGGGCCTTTTGAGTCTTATGTAAAAGGCGGTTTACGAAAAGTTCCTGACTCGCGTTTAACGTACCTCTTTAAGTTGTAAAGTGTGACTGCTTTTAATTCGTCACGTATTCAAGTTCTTTGACTTTTTTTGTTTCTTTAGAAGCTGAACAAAAGCAATTAAAACTATATACGATCTGTATTTTTTAAATTTTGGTGACTAAACTGATTGTCGAATTGCGTGTAATAATAAATTCTTACGCACTTCGGTGTTAATAAACTATGGGCACTTTTCTGAAAACAGACGAGCACGTGAAAAAGGGCCGATATTGCGCGCATTAAATCTCCCATTTTTCAGCGTTAAACCATCCCAAAAAAAGGCTCGACTTTTCCGCGGCGAAAACCGGAATCGACAGGGGCGCACAAAGCCCCGCGCGACGATTTGCATAATTGCAAAGCACCGAATCGATTATCATTCATCCACTCGAAGATGCCTCGAAATTACACGGCTCGCACGCGATCCTATGCGCAGACTTGTTTAATGCCCGAACCGAAACGGCGGCGGCGGCGGCGGCGGCGCAGGAGCCGCTGAAAAATAGTCTCAGCGCCGCCGCCGAGGCGTCGGCTTTCTCGAGAGAGCCACGTCTCTCGGTAGCAAAGGAAATTGCGCGTCTTTCGAGGCAGAGTGCTTTTCTGCGGCGGTGGATTTTTGTTTCGTGCACCGAAGAATGAAGTGTTTTGAGAAGGTTCTTGTTTACGCGACGAATCGTTGTTTTGGAATCGCTTAGTTTTTAGCAACGGTTGAACGAAAATTAAATATGAGTTTTCAAGGATCTGAACTTTCTTATTTGCTTCAACACGAAGAAGATTTGTGGTTTTAACAGTAAACGAACAACGGTTTCGAAGCTACTGATTATTATTTATTAATTGTAAACCACTCAAACCGGAGAACAAACGATCCCTCATTAATAACGAATTCGTTCACCGAAACGACCCGCCCGCGGCAAACGTCTCGAAGTAGCAGCGGGCAGAAATTCAACTCAGTAGCGGAACCCGAGGATGTTTTGCCGGACGAGTATATAACAGTTTTGCCTGCACTCCGAATGCGCGAATGATTTACAAACAGCTCCGTAATTGCCGTCTTATCCGGCTCTCCGAGATGTACGAAGCAGTGAATTATTTTGCGCGCTACACTTATATCTCCCGCGCTGTTTTCCAGATAAGGGAAACTGCTCCCCGCCTTCATTGTCTTCGGAATGGCTTCGCTCGCCGATTCAGACATTAACGCTCCTTTTGAATAAGTGCTTTTTAAAAGTACGTCTTCGTTTGCTCGAAGGGAAGATTTTGTAATATGCGGCGATACAAAGTTTGTTTGAACGCGAGCGGATCAAAATTTTTCGCTGAATTCGAGTAGCCGATTTTCGCAAGAGCTCTGTTTAATGAGAAATCCCATTTTTTCCGGCGCTATTTACTATAAATTTATGAGTAATGCACACTTACTGCACGTCAGATTACGATCTGCACTTCGGATATTATATAAACTCGATACGCTTTAATTAAGAATATCGCAGAGCTTGTAATCCGCTTATAATTTATAGTCGCTAATTCGTGCCGCGGAATAATCGGTTACATAAATTCTTTTGTCGCATAAACATTTCGTTTAACGTTAAGATCAAAACCTATACAAGAAAGTCCGCGCGCTCTTACGCAACGTCTCTCTCGGTACGTTTTCTCTTGCATCCATACAATTTTAGCCAGGGCTTTTTCTATAAAAGAAATCCCCGATCCTTTATATAATCGATCCTCTCGCGAGGATTCTGCGATTACGGATGGGTTAGAATCTGACAAAAACGAGCGCCTCCTCTCTCGTGAAAGCTGCGCTGGAACAATGAAATTAACAGTTTCCCTTTTAAAATGCGCGCGTTCCACTTAATTTGCACACAATAAAATTATTTCGGCCGGCGGACAATGCATACTGACAAAGATACTCTCGCGAATTATCGTTCCAAATAATAAGGAGGAATTTAAAAGTCTAATGGAACACTCGTTTATTTTCGGCGAGCAGAGCTTTTTGTCAGCGTCACGTGTCGCGGATTCGTCTTCGGCGCTCTCGTTAATCCATCGAGAGTCGCGTTCCGCACGATTGGCGGTTCTCGAAGCGGGCCGTTAGTCATACTTCCGAAAGTGCTCCACCTACGAGGAGGGATTCGTTTAGTCGGAGGGTAATTTGCATGTCAAGCGATATTGTTTCATTGTTCGAAGGCTTTTGGGCTTTGCGGCGCGATTGAAAAGTAATAAAATGGGTTAAATAGCACTTGGAGGAGCGATTAATTATCGTTGCTTCCAATGATCACAAAAAGAAAATTATCCCCAACTTTTAAAATTACTTAAATAGTAATTCGGTCATATGTAAGAAAAATTTATTTACCACGCAAGTATTTCATTACCAGTTTACTTTTTATTTAATACGGCTGAATTTCAAAATTATTACTCTGCGTAATTGTTCCCCGATACACATCATACGTTTTTTGCGCAAGTGTCATCTGCATTAATTATTTTTTCATCATTAAAAACCAATTAATCAAAAAATAAACGTCGCACGCTGCGCACGAAAGATTAATTGCTCGAAGTAAAAAGTGTCTTTAAACGGTCAGCGTGATTCGAACAATAACCATACAGAAAGCCGCGACAACGACGTCTTCATAACAATAAATCTCAATAAAGATGCACAAAAGCCCGAAGCAGCCTCCTAATTACCATAAGTAAACCCATCGTCGCAAAACTCGGCGTCCCATTCATCCGAACATCCTCATCGTCCGTCTCTCCTCTCGGCGCGAGCAATGAAAAACCGTTTACCGTAAACGTCGCGATTGGCAGACGGGGGTTACAATCGTCCCGCGCGACCTCCGACACTCGAGGCCCTTTTTCAGCGCCTCTTCCCTCCGTCGGCCGTCGGTAATGGATGGCCGTTTTATAGGCAAAGTCGTTCGCGGGGCCGCTATTTTTAGCGGGAGGCTCGCGCTTCTTTTGTGAACGCGAGGACGTATTTTTAGCGCCGCGGCGCGGAGGATATAGTATATTCGGGGGGAGAGCCGAGCGCTTTATTGATTTCGTTTGTTCGACTTGCGATTGTCTTCGGGAACGATCGTAAAGAGCGGCTTGCGCTCGTCTTCGCGGCTCTGATTGCTTCGGAGAAGTTCAGGGTTGATCGTTGCGCTCGCGGATCGGGTGTGGTATTTTGTGTAGGCCGCTGAAGTTTATCTTGATTCATTTCTAATTGCGTTAATTGTCGTAAATCAAAAGTACTATTGACGTACACCGCAAGAGTCACGTTTGCAAATTGTTATCTTTTGTGAACGAGGTTTAATTTACTTTCAATGTATAAATTTCTAATTTATATTATCAATAAAATCTCTTTATTATTTTATACCTCGTCGTCTTTAATAATCAAATAAAATCGTGTTTATTAAACAATGTCGTTAACAAAAAATGCACTCCTTGATACAGCCTTCGCAATAAAACCTTTATGTCGTAATAAAATATTCGAGCCCTCCGAATTAACTTTTTCCTTCTTCCTTACAGCCTTCCCACGTGGAAGTACCACACTCGCTTACATCTATATGTATATAAACCTCTCTTGTTACCCTCGTAAGCTGCCTATTAATTTCGGCCCTTCCGATTCTTGCGTCCATTCATCCTCCCTCGGCGGTCGTTCTCTATTTACCTTCCCTCAAAGGATTCGCGATCCAGCCCTTACAGTCCAGATTACCCGCTCATTTTTCTTGCGAAGCCTTTCTTCCCTCCTTTGATGTGTGCCTCGACTAATTCCGAGCAATTGCTTTTTACCGCCAGTTTTTCCGATATACGAATCGCCTCGCATCTACGTTTTCTAGCCTGCAATTCTCCCCCCGGTATTTCGGGGTATCGGATCTATTTGTATTCCACGTTCGACCTTCCATTCCACCCTATTTTTCAAGCTTTTTAACGTATTATCCGGCACTCCCTGCCCGAGTCAAGCCTTGTACTGCCCCGCCTTGTCTTTATTTGCATAGCTTATCAAATTCGGTGTGCCCGGTGGCAATAGCTTTTATTAAAAATTCCTTTCGTGCTCTCGCTGAAATTCTAGAACACCCTTCTATAGTTTCTGACGAACGGAGCTTTTAAATTTTCATTCGTTGAAGAAAAAAGTATAACGTTTGTATCTTCATTTTTAAGATTAAATTATTATATTAATGGTAAACGGGAAAGATTTTTTATTTTACAATAATAATTTAAAAATAAAAACAATCAGTTTGATAAAATGTCATTTAGATACTAAAATTCTTGACGTAAAGACCACCATCTTCGAGAATCTATGGACGCGCAATTCAACTTCGTTAAAAGCGTATTAAAGTAATGACTTTATACGCTTTAAACGAAGTTATTTGTATACTAGTTCGTGTACCGTTTTAATATTCTTTATAGCTTTTTTTTATTACCGTTTGTCATCCGGAGTATATAATAACTGAATCGTAAAGTTTCATCAGTTTAAATCCATAAGGGGCACGTCAAGATTCTTATCTTCTTTCGTGCTATAAATAAATTTTTAGTAAGTTCCGAAGCATGCATGTAAATTTTTTTGATTCATTAACTTGAAAACCAGTACGTTATACAGTTTGTATTTTATTGTTCTCTTCACCAACAATAAGTAAACACCCTCGCGATCAGCCGCCTCTTTCGAACAAAGTCCAGCCGAAGGCCCAAAAACCGCAACCTCGAAAAACCCTGCAATCACCTCTCGCCGCAGTGGCTCCCGTCTCCGGGCAGCCGGAAATTATCCGTTCCGCGCAGGAGCCTTTAATCCTGCCCAGCCATCCTCTCCTCTCCATATACACACAGGCTGCGTATATGTACCAAGAAAACGTGACGCTTTAAAGCATCGGCGCGTCTCGCGACTAACGGGTTCGCGGCGACAAGTCGCCCGTCGTCGTTCGGGGAGGGGGGGGGGGGAAGCCCCTTGTGATCTACTTCGTGCCGAGTCCTCGGGGGACAAAGGAGGCAGCCCCGCGCACGCGAGAGGCGGCCCACGGCGAAAAGCCACCGGCGTGCATCCGGCTGAATATGCATGCTCGCTCTCGCGATTTGTTTATTAGGAGATCTGGGCCAGAGAGCCGAGCGAGCTGCGCTCATGAGAGCCGCCAGTCGCGCCGATTGTTTTAGATAAGCAGGTTAACTTGCTCTTGCCGCGGCGGCGGCCTTTTCGCGCGTCGGCCCGACGCGCGGTGCTTAGGGACTGACCTTCTTCGATTTGTTTATCGGGGGAACGGGGTGAAAAAAGGGAGGCGAGACTTTTCGAGGAGACGCATTTGTAGCGAGGATTTTTTGATTTTCCGGATGATAACTTTGACTCGAAGTGTATGAATTGCAGCTGAAACGAAGGTGTCGATTTAAAGTGGATCATTTAAATTTATCAAGACTGTATGAAAATGATGCGTGGTTAAAGGATGTAGTTACTTACGATGATGTGTGTTATTGACTCCAATTTGATGATATATATATAAGGATTATTTCGGTCTGTAGAGGGAGAATTTAAGATTCAGAACAAGAATTATGCGGACAGATTTGGAGCAGTCTGAAAGATAGTGACTCATTTATATCAAGAGATGTGGAACAAGTTCCTTTGGTTGGATTTACCGGTAAACCAGTTATTAGATAAGCAGTTTCTGCCTTTTCAAGATCATCCCGTGATACCGAAATATTAGCGTACTTGACTATTATAGCCGAGATAAAGTCAACCTTGAATCTTACAATGGAAAAGTTTACATTTTCATTTAAAACAAAAGAAATACACATGAAGGAGTCTTCGGTGTTTTTGAATAAAATCACGTACGTCTTTAAAACTCGACAATGCTGTAAATAAATTATGCCAGATTCATATACGAGAAAAAATTCCATGGTTGACGAAGTTATTTTCGAAAAAATCGCTTTCAAAAAATTCTCATTTAAACATGTAACGAAAAAAAAACAAACTAGCAGAGCTCTAATTAGCAATTCTCGTCATCCCTGCAATTTCGCCCACCCAGGTAGCCCAGCTTCATTCCCTAATAAAATTCCCACTCCCGAAAATTCAGCCCCCTTAAAAAACAAGGCGATCCACCGTAAACGAAACGCAAAGCTTCGATATCACCGGTTCGGCATCGGTCGGCAAACCGGCGACCCGACAAAGTGGCCCTGTTTACACAGAACTCGGGCATTATCTCGCGGTGTGAAGCGGCCCACTGCTCTCCTATGCGATTACCGCTCTTGGGAACGCGACGCCTCTTGTTTAACGAGGCCCCCGGCGGCATATCCGCCCGAATAAGGTCGCTCGACACTTTTCTGCTGTGCACGGCGCGCTGACGCCGCTGCTTTTGGCCGAGGGCAACGAGCTGCGGCTAAAGAGTGCGCGGGACGGGCCGATTGTTGTGCCGCTGGTGCTTGATTGCCGCGATTGTCGGTGGGAACGAGGAGGTAACTTCGAGGTTCATTTCGGGAGGGAGCTAATTTTTTAGGCATTTGTTTCAATGATGTGCGAGCTTGTTGGCTGGTTCAAATTTATAATTAGATATTGCGAAAATTCAATTTTCTACACGTTCAGTACACAATGTCGAATTTTATTTCTTCGAGTTCTTGAACTCCTCTTTCACTTGGAAACCCTGCTGTTACGTCGATAGCTACAATTAAGCGAGTTCATAACTCCCCGTTATTACGTTTAGTAACTGCTGTATTTATCGCTTTGCGGCTGCAGCCGCTAATTAAATCTCTCATTCGATACATTTTGCAAAAGAAATCCCATTCATTTCTATATTTTCTAAAGTCAACGACTCTCGAGCAATCTCCCCGCGCGCTCAAATTAATCAACCTTCCGCTCAAAATTCAAACTCCACGATTGAATATCAAAAAAACACAGCACACAGAGCCGATGAAAGAAAAATGAGCCGGCCGAAAGGACTCCTAAAACCGATGATCGAACGTCCTCAGCGGCGCGATCAGGTGTTGAAGCGGCCGGCGAACGATTACGACGTCGCGTCGTATTGTGGGGCCTGGTTATTTATGCTCCCGATGGCGCGCCGAGAGATCCGAGGCCTCTGACGTTGACTAATGCCTTTTTGGAAAAACGCTCGATACACACTCAGCGTTCGGTGCGTGCCGCCGAGAGAGCGGTATCGACGGCTTTTATCAAAATAATGCTGTAGCTCGCAAAGAGAGAGAGAGATTCGTCGATAGGCGCGAGATTAATCGAGCCTTATCTGATACTTTTGCGCGACTATCTGCCTTTCTGTCCTGCCTTTCGAATATCGCTGGTTAAGGCGGAAAAAATGAAAAGGACATTAATAACGTCGCAGTGCGGTCAATGGACGTTAATTTAGAAAAGAGCGAGGCTGACTATGATTTTTTGACAACGATATACGAACAATATTGCTGTCTTGCTCTTTTTACGTGCAAAAATTTAAGAAGCTGCAAGTACTCTGACATGCGGAAATCGGCAGCCCCTAAAGTGCTCGGATTGTCTGTTATAAGCTTATTACGTCCAAAAGGGCAATTTGAACTTTGTATCACGCGAATAATTTTCGCCTTCCGGTCTTTTTTTTACTGTCCTCTTGCAGTAATGCAGTCGCATTTTTTGCACAAAGACGAACGGAAATACTTGAAGGATAATAATCCTTTTGTATAAAAAATACGAGTCGACGAAAAGTTGATTGACTCGCTACGTTCAAACTCTATAAAGATCGACACAAGCCTTTAAAAAAAAACAGAATACAAACAGCTAAAAATCGCTAAAAAAAAAAAAAGAAACAAGCACATCACTCAAGCCGACACTCAACGTCCATTAAAGCATCGATCCCGCAAACTCGGGCCCCGTCGCTTTTCCGAAACCGCGTTGTTTTCTCCGCGGCGAGCCGCGGCGGGACAAAGCGCGAAGACGTCATTATCCGACGCGAAGTTGACGAAAAAGGAAGGAGCTCGTCGCCGTTTCCCGTTGCCCCGCGAGACAAAGGCGATGGATGCGCGCGCTCCTAACACCTGCGCGACGTCCTAATCGAGCCGGTAAATCTCGGCCGCGTCGTATATACTTCCGCGCTAACAATGCGGGGATATCTGGCGCACGGGAACAGCCCCCCCCCCCCCCTTTTCTTCCTGCCCTTTTTCGGAGGGAGAAAATGAGGCTCGCCGCGGCTTTTCAGGAGGCGACTCTTCGTTGGGCTGATGAGTTCTGCCGCTGGTTTGCAGGGGGATTCTGAAGCTGGGAGGGATTGTTATTGAGTAAGTAATCGAACTTGTAGTTTTAGGTACGATTGAAGAAAGGATAAATCCTTTGAATTTACTTAAGGCAATCTTTCGGTAACTTGGCGGAAAAAGAAGAGGTCTATATAGTCAGAAGGTTATCGGATGTTTGATGAGAAGATTCCAAGTAGCTTTAAGGAATTTGAATAGTTCTCGTCAATTCCATTATAGATGGTTTACCTACTCTGAGAATTCTTACCCTCGGATAAACGTCTTCTCAGCAGATTCTTCTACGTAAACACACCAGCTTTAATTAAATTTTGCCATCAAAGAAATTTTAATTAAAATCTAAAAGTGCACACTCATTTTTAAAGTTCCAGGCGCACATTCTAATAATAAATTCAATTAAATGTCAATGATATTAAATCAGTTAAATTAAATACCCTCGCCAGACGAATGTATTTTCTTAATACAGCAAAAATACCTTCCGTCATAGGAAAAACCGCCAAACAGCCCGTCCATTGTCCTTCTTATAAAACACATCTCCAAGATCCGAACGCACGAGATAGCCCCATACCTCGGACGAAGTACTAAATACCCAGTACTCAGCTCCCCAGCGGCTAACGGTTCGAAGCCTAATCAATCCATAACGCAGTTCTAACGGTCCCTAACAGCATAATTAGAGGAAAAAAAAAAAGAAAGAAGCCTCCGCCGTCGAGCATCGAATCTCGGCGTCCGATCTGCCTAACAGCCGAACGTCACTCCCCCCTCCTCCCCGCTTTTAAATCATCGCGAATAAACGCGCTCGCTCGAAGCGCTTTTTTCCGCCCTTCGCCGCGTCATTAGGAGCGCAGCGCCTCCGCAATTAAGCCGGAATATATCCGCGCGCTAACTGTATGTACATGCACATCCGCGACTCTCGGCATTGTGTCTATTATATATCGCGCATAACGTCCCGTTAGTCCCGGGCGGATTAATCGCCTGCCTTTTTGCCGGCGAGGAATCGAGAGCGAATATCTGCGTCTAGCCGTGTGTTTTTATGCGCCGGCGCGCGAGTTTCGTTTTATCGAGGGTTGGCGGGTAGGAGGTGTTTTCTTGCGGCCGACGCATTGTTTTGCGAGCGCCGAGTCGTTTCGTTCGGCTGCGCGCCGAGTTATTCTAATGGCCGGGGATTAGAGGTTAAATGCCGCATTATGTTAATCGCCGCTTCTCACAGCTGTCGAGGGGGGCTTTCCCCGTTTATGAGAATGGCAGGAGGATTGTTTGATATTTAAGATGTGCGATTATATGGGGCTTCGGTAAAAAGCGGAGCAGGTATACACTTTGCATTCAAGTGCTCCGAAGCACTTTGTAATTGATTACGAAAAAGCTGAAAAATAATTAACGAGCAATCGTGACTAACAGGATTCTGTTATTAACTTCTTAAATAAGCGGCGAATAAAAGATCTCTCGTAATTTGTGTATTTAGAAAGTTGGAAAATTTCATTATATAGTATTAAAAAAAAACTGGTTGTGATCAATATTGGCTCTCCACAACAATGAACAAGGCTTTATTAATAATTCATTATTATTCTTGAAACATCCATAATTTAAAACTAAAATTTTGAACAGCTAATTAATGTTTCTCCTCGTGTTTATCATCAATTCTATTTATTACAAAGTTTCTATAGAAAGTTAATAAATTTGACAATTTCACGAGACAAAAATCGAAATCCGTGTCAACTGCCACCTTCCTCCCAATAAAGAAACTCAATTATTCTTCTCCCGCCAAGATAAAAAAAAATGTTCAACCGTCAACTAACGAGAGTCCCCCCTTTTCTCCTCAGATCCGATCTCGGTCCCGGGGCTCCCTAAATTCAGCAAAGACGGCGCAGAAGAAGGGCGGCGCGAGCAAGATGGCGAGCACGGGCGAGGTCTGGGTGCAGTGGTTCACTTGCTGCCTGACCCAGCAGCGTCCGGGCGCGCGCAGCAAGCGGCAGAGGCCCCAGCCGAGGCTCAGGATAGACCGGAGCATGATCGGCGCACCGACGAACTTCCAGCACACCGGGCACATCGGCACCGGCGACCTCGACATGGCCAGCCAGCACCTCAACGCCATCCAGAACCAGATGCAGGGCAAGGGCGGCTACGAGGCCTCGTTCGGCGTTAAGGTCAGCAACCCCTTTTCTTCTTTTCTGTTGGTTCGAGGGTTTCGCGGATAAATCGGGTTATTTACTGCCGCGGGTATAACGAGTTGACTGATGGCGCGGCGGACGTGTCGAGCGGTGTACGGGCGGATTGATGATGAATAGAGCGTGGCTCGTGTGCCAAGTCATGTAAAAAACTGCTTCTGAAGTTTCACTGTACGGACAATTTAATGAGACCTTTCGACGGCAGCTGCGACATGCGCCTATTATTAAAAATCTGCGTACCTGTTTCCGGTGTTTGAGTTTTTGTGCATTTTTCGGAACGCATCTGGTAATTTTAATAATTTTGATGTTTCCTAAATTATTTGAGAGAAGAGATATTTAAAAGTAAGTAGTCGAGAGTATATCGTTAATGATTTTAAAGCTAGAAATGCCAAATTAGGTAAACTACGATGCGACATCAGCGAATAAGATTTATCCAATATTCAATAAGTTGCTATGAATTTTGATCACCGCGTAATGGGAACATATTGAATATGGAGTATCGCTACATGAATAATTTGATACCATTACGAAATGCCATCATTTACAATTTCCCCTTTAACTGCGCGTAGCTTTCAAATCCGCGCTCGCTTTCATCAATTATTTAGCACTTATCGATCTCGTTGCTTAAAAACAAGCCCGTCATTTAAATAAAATCACGCTATCGCATTAAAACACCCCGGATTCTCCAGGCAATAACCCGAAAATAAAAACCCATTCCAGCTCCCACATAAACCGACAGCCTCCCGGCTCTCAAAATACAGAGGAAAGCTCCGCGTCGCGGGTGTCTATTTTCGAAAAAGGTCCCGTGCAGTTTCCACATACGGAAAGCGGAGAGGCGCTCCGCGTCACCGCAGCGTGTATATCCGCAGTCGGTGGCGCAAGACGCCAGACGAAAATCGATCTCTCCGACGACCGCCACGGGGACTCGGGCTTTCTCGCTTATTCGAGCTCTGACTCGATCGTCGGCTGCTGGAGCGGGTTTTTGCGACGCTCCGCAAGCACAAGCCGACGCGGAACGCGACGAGTTTTGGAGACGCGGGAATTCGGGTTCAGGCGCTGCGTTGGGTGAATGAGTGGATCGGTTGAATGAGGGATACCGGGCTTGGATTTCGAGAGTGGAAGAGGTTTTAATTGAAAGTGGGAAAATTTACGGCGCGGAAATTAATTGGGCAAGGTTTAATTTTGCGTGGATTTTTGTTTGATTGCTGAAATTGGATAGTCCGTAATTGATTCGGAAAACTGAACTAATAAAAAGTAAATATATTACTTGGGGTATCAATTGAAATTCTTATCTATCGTTTTATTAAACTCTCGGTAATGCAGATAAAGGTAACTTAAGCAAATGTAACGAATTCACATTTTAGAGAAAGTTTTCGAAATTTATGAAATCAAGCATTGATGATATTACATTGCTAAAATATGAGCTACAAGATGTTTTACGTTTTGATTAATGAAGAGAAATCTACCATTAGTAAAAACTGATAGCATTTTCATCGTCATTAAAAACGGTGCACCTTAATAATAAATAGTTTCATTTGCAAAACGTGAATCTGAAAGGAATTAGAAATGAGAAATTTTTCAAAACCTCCAATCACTCCACCTTAACATCGACCAAAACCAACAGTTTCAAAACCGTTATGCAACAGCACCCGGTAAAAAAAAATCGGTCACCGCAGCGAGGCACTAAATTAGCCCGCACAGCAGCGAAGAAACGCCGCCAATCACTCCCGATCTCTACAGAGAAGGCCCTTCTGGCGCGTAACAACCGTGGGCAGAGAGGCGTCGGATAGCCCCCAGCCGGCAGGTAGAATCCGGCCGGCTTCTCTGCCCACGCGGCCCGCAAGTTCGCGGGAGAGACCGGACTAGACGCTCCCGGAGACTCTTGCGAATCTACTCTCTAAATCTGCGCGGGAGCGAAAAATCGGCGGCCGCCGCCACGCGCTGAGTCACGCTTTGATACATGCGAAATTTCTCCCGGGGTAATGGCGGAATTATATCACCCGCCTCGGATTTATGGACGAGAGCTGCTCTTCCGGAAGAGGGCTCGTTTTTTTTTTATTGCTGTAGCAGAAGGGAAGTAAGAATTATTGAGTTGGAGTAATATTGATTAAAAATGAGAGAGTCGCAGAGTCCAAAATTTTTTAAGTGACATTAAATTCATGCAACATTCACTCATAAACAGTTGCGATCCGCGTTGAGCGAAGTTTTTTTTTACCGCAAGAGGCCGAATTTCCGATCGACGAGCTCCGCCCGAAGTTCGGTTGTTTCGAGGGCATAGACACCGGCATAACGGAGAAACGAGATCGAGATACGGGATGAGATCGTGCCGTAAGAGCCGCACCTTCATTGTTATCTGGGCTTTGGGCGTACACTTCGCTTAGATTATGAATCGCACTTAGGTGCAGACGCGAGAGAGAGGGCTTTTTCAGAAAATCGATGGCGAGTCTACGAAAGTGGGTTGTTGAAAAAGCTCGCCTGAACTATCGCGGAAACGCCTGATTTATTCGATAGTTTTGTTTTCTTCTGCTTTATCTCGCGGCTCGACGCTCGATAATGCAGTTTTCGCGAAATGAACTTGCAAGAACGCAAAAGTTATTTCATTCATTCTTATTTGTAAAGTAACTAGCCTTTTTCAATACCTTATTTTTGTAGATAATCGATCTTATCGAAAGTAATTTGGCCATTGACGAAACGCCTTATTCAACTGCTATTGTTACCGTTTCACACGTTTGTGTGAAACCCAATGCAACTCCCAAAAAAAGTACAGATTTATCAGATTCCGAGCTCTCACATGCAGCACCCGAAGCTTTTCCCCAATAAAAATCCGACAAAGCATCTACAAAACGCCCACTTCCCCCCGGCGGCAAAACCAATTTCCTCTCCGCAACCTCACATCCCGAAATTCCTCGCCTCTCGGCGCCCGAATAAAGCTCGACTCCAGCCTTCCCTCCTCCAAACAGAGACGCGGCGATTGAATGATCGCGCCTCCCCCCCGCCGTACATAACACACGCATCCATCTGCCGCAAGCACGAAGCGCTCGAGGAATGGCTCATTACGCGAGGCCCGCGAATTGGGTCAGAGCGAATTGCGTATTGCGGCTCGTTCGCCGGCCAAGGAAACGACCCAATTCCGATTATTGCTCCCGTTCGCGAGTCGCATTGTCGCCGAGCGGAACTTTGCGCGGGGAAGTGGATAATCCAGAGGCGATAAGGTTCGCTTTTGGTTCGAATCGAGGAAGTCGAGCTTCGCGGGGGGAAACGGAGGTGCGCTTGCCGATGGCAGATAAATTTCGTGGATTATTGGGTGTTTACTTTCTATTATTTATTGTTTGAGTGCTTTACGAGACAGACTTTCTAAAGGTTCGCGGCGATAAAGTACTGGTAATTATTAGGAGGATGCGCGCAAATTGCGGTTTTCCCAAATTTTCTTTAACTTTGAGATTCGGTAAAAATGGAGAAGAAAAAAAATTATGCGAGAATAAATTACAGACTTCGTCGCGACTCTCGGGTAGAAAATTTCATTGCGTTGGTAATGAGCTATAATTTTGATTCAAATGTGTGTCGGAGAAAGGGAGCCGAACTAATAAGCGATGCAAGTTCGTAATAATAATTGTTCCAGTGATAAATAAATACAAATAAAGTAAGGCAACGAACAGAAGTTTATGCGTCGTATCAAAAGTGTAATGAACGCTTTAGAGCCGCATTAAGGAGTAAGTGACAGGCCGAAAAAACAAAATTAGAATTTATAATCTACGCCATTTTCAGATTTCACTTTTGCTGTCGCCTACATGCACTCTCTACTAATTTTCGAGCTTCATTTGCATCTAAATGGCATTTTTAAAAACGCTAATTTAAGCTTCACGTATTCTGGAAATTCATAAAAATCGACGCTAAACAAGTGTACAATGTCGTAAAAACATCGTTGTAAATAACGTACTTCAAAATCAGCATTGCAAGTATAAATTGACTGTCAGACGCACCAGATGATCGATGCGTCAAGAATAATAACTCCCATTCAACACTTCAAAGATGCGTATTGAAAAATAAAGCTAAAGGACGCTTCTAGATTTTTCATCTCTATCCACTATTTACATTACGCCCGATGACTTGTAAATAATTAGGTCTGCACCGATTATTAGCGATTTTTCATACTTTTTCCCGAATGCAAATGGATGCTAATGAATGCTTGGTTGAAAAGGCGCTGCTAATTGGTTTGGCACTAAACCTTTTTCAATGGAAGTTTAAATGCGTTTTACTCGACTGGCTGCTATCGTATTGATTTCATTTGCATACCCATTTGTTAAATTTATAGTTTTAAAGGAAAATGATAAGTCTCGCGCTATCAATAAGAGCAATTCAATTTAATTACCGGAGAAAAATGCGTTATGAATTGAAGACGTATAGGTTTAATAAATATATGTTACGCGTTTTATTAATTGAATATCGAAATTTACTAATTCAATTAACTTCTCACGCTTGAATTGTGCATTACAGAGTATCCATTGAATATTTATTTATTTTCTTCGCGTAACTATAATTAATTAAACATAACTATAATTGTCACTACCAAAGCACGATTCGAATAATGAAAATAAATACTAGTCCATTACATTAAAATTGAATTTTACTCACTTCAGCCTACTAAAGCGTCTGAAATACTCGGAAAGTTTAATCAGATCCAAAGAGAACAGCAAAATTTCATTATCACCTCCTCCCCCCCCCCCCTGCCAGCAGCCGACAGTTTTTCTTACGTTTAATGAAAGGCTCCTCGATTTTCTCCCCCCGTTAAACCGCGAAACAAACAGCCGCTCGTCAGCCCGCAATCTCCCCCTCGAAAGTTCTCGCGTCACTCGAGCGCGCCAAAACGAACGTCTGGACGGTGGCCGCCGCCGCTGCCGCGCAAATTTACGTCCCCGAGCCCGACAAATTAACGCGCGTACATACGCTTAGGCGATAAAGCGGCCGGCATTAGCATAAACCGGCGCTCTTTCGCTCTCTCTCTCTCTCCCCCTTTTTGCGCCCACCGATAATATACCGACGTCGGTGCGCCTCTCCTCTCCTCTGCTGTTTTTTTTTTATTTTTGCCATCGCAGGCGAGAGCGAGCATTATTCAAATTATCGAGCCGAGGGATATTAGGGTTAAGCAGCCGAGAGCTTTGCAAGGTCTTTTTAGGTGGCATTGAATAATGAGAGATTGAGAGTTCGATTTGGGCTACTTGATTGGATTTTTTAAGCGCAAGTTTGCTCGTTTCTTTCGAGGAAAACGCCGGGGATTTAAAGGATCGTAAATAACGAAAAAGCTCGGCGAGTAGTGATGAAGATAAATTGTTTGTTTTGCGAGGCTTCAATTACATTATTTTGCATAATGACCGTAAAGATTATGTTTACGGCTTTTCAGCTGCTAAAGTCTCCGTCGTGAATTTACATCGAATGACATTCATGTTCTGCGGATGAGGTTTTCTTAATTTTTGTTAAAGTAATTCTTGTGTCGATGTGCGGGAGAGAAATCTGTCAGGTTGGTTTTAAAAAAAGTGACTCCCATTTATCAAATGCTAATTATCTTTGAGAGAAAATTAATTAATAAGCTTTTGAATAATAATGAATTCTTCATAATGAATATAATGAACTTTGTACTTTAATTAATTATATGATGTATTAAATATTCAGAATTATTAAATAATAATTAGTGATTGCTGATGTTAAAATGACATTCTTATTATTTATTTTTAAAATCACTATAAAACAGTCAAATAATTATACGCTGCTGATGCTAATTACATGCTAATATAATTGCACTTTCATAAAATAAAATTTCAAAGTAACGATAGCTTTTTGTTTTTAAGTGCACAGCATACTATACGCTATCTCTATTATAAACCTGATGATATTTTAAATAATCGTGTTTAAACTTTAAACCCAGCAGCGAAAAGCGTTAAAAAATAAATTCATAATAAATCTCCAGTTTTCCATTAAGATAAAAAAAGGCCAACCGCAAAAATCGCTCATCCGCGCGACCAAAAATATATTCGTACCTCAAAAGACAAGCAGCTCTTAAACCCCCCAATGAAATTTCTCAGCTCTCTTCTTGCATCTAAAAATGCGAGAAACACCGTAAGTCTATTACCTCTCGGAGCCTCCTCTCGGCTCGCTCGAAAAAATCGCTCGGGCTCCGCGCGCGGCGATAAGCGTAATATGCAGCCGCAGCGGTCAAGAGTCAACGGAGCTGCGCGCGAGAATGCTCGCCGCGGCTTACTTAATCTGTCGTCGACTCTTATAACTCTTTAAGGACAAGTTTATCGCCCAGCCGAGAGAGAGAGAGAGAGCCGAGGAACAGGTCGGAAGAGAGAGAGAGAGAGAGAGAGATCCACACTTGTTGCCGCGCGTTTTTGCCCTTTTTTCCCTCCCGGCCGGGACTCTCTCGGGGAGAAAAATTATTGGATGCACCGCTGCCGGGAAATGCGACGGGGTACGCGCGTCTATCTGCGTGCGTGCAAGTTTATTGAGATTTCGGTTTCTTTACCTTTTTTTTCGGGGAGCGCGCCGCGGTTTATTTAAAACGACTGCGAGATAGTTCGAGTTTATGTCGGCCGAGTGTTCGGTTTATAAGCTCTCTAATTTAATTAATTAGATTAATAGAGTTAAAAATGCGAAGTTTACGAAGCCTTGTTAATAAGTCGTAATCGTGGCGTAGTTCTTTTATAAAATCGTATAAATTTACGTGAATGCGCGAATTATTTTAAGTACCTGAAAACAATAGAAATAATTCAACCCTCGGAGAACTAATTATAATTATTTCACCTAAAAAGATCTTCCTAAAATTCCGGATTCATAAATAAAGCGCAAACTTCAACGTTTCCGAAGCCCGAACTAATTAAACTAAACAGCGCTAAAAACGAAGCTCCAAGCCGAAGCGAAACAAAGCCGCGTTCTCACACTCGGGCGCGCATATCGCGAGCATTTTTCTCGTGACGGCAGACCTTGAAATGTGGAACAATTAGGCTCCTCGCAGTACACTTTGCGCTCGATCCCATCTCTCTCTCTGGCAATTGGCTCCTATCCGACGAGGCGTGCAAAAAGCGCTTTATTATTTCTGCCCGAGGAGCCGACGCAAGTTTTGTTGTGTCCGGCGCATGCAAAGTGGAGCAGATCGGCTCTAAATTCCGCGGAAAAATCCGCGACGATAAAGTTTTACTGGCCTTTAAGTATATTTAGGCCGGGCGCGATTCTAATTTTCCGCGGCATTTTATTGATGCCGGTACGGGGGGGAAAAAAGTTTTCGGTGCCGCGCGGTGCTTTGTTTTTTTTTTTTTTTTTTTTCCTAGAGGAGGTTGGAAAGTAGCGCGGTTTTGTCGATCATTGCGGCTGCCTGTTTTTGAGAGAGCCGTTTGCAGGTAATGAATTTTGATTATACGTGTTGATGGGGCGTTTGATTATTAGTGGCTCTTACCGTTAAGTAAACTCGTTCATAATTTGTGGCAAGTTTTAGCAGCGAATAGTGTGTAATTTATAATAATTTTCGCGATTTTGCACGTTTTGCATCTCGCGAAGTAACGGTTGGCAATTAAGAAAAACTTTAAAGGGCGATGATTATTCGGTTCACAGAGTAATACAATTTTATTTTGCCAGGTAAAGTTGAATTATTTATACAAAGTCACCTAAATACCTTGAGATAAACGACTTTCCTATCTTTCTTATCTAAAACTGTAATTATACCATAATTTAGCTATGATTTACAGGATAACTGTTTACAAGCAAACACGAAAACAAGCCCAAAACAAAAATCGCACCCGAATATCCCACCTCGCCGATGCCCATTAATCTCCGATCTCCGCCAATATATCCCCCAATCGTGCTCGCTTAATTTTTAATTGTCCCCGGCGCGCCGCGGGAAACCGTTAGATCGTCCCGATCGATCGCTCGGGGGAGCATTTGTTGTCGGCCGCCTCGCGCGGAATCCGGCGCGCGAACAATCGCGTCTATATCGAGGCGTCCGAGTCCGCGGCGCGAACTGGGCCAGCAGCCGCGAGTCGATGCCAAAGTCCGGATCGCCGATGTTTAATAAGCAGCGGTGTGCTCTGAATTTAGGGAAAAAAGCAGGCTGCGCCGATTCCACGCTCTTAAAAGTTTTACGACCTTCTTTCCGGGCTGCTAAGGCCGCTTCGTGTACAGTGGAAAAATTGACTTGCTTATATTTTTGTGGCTTTGGTTAATTTGGGGAAAAAGTGGAAGAGTTCGAAGCTGGTTTTCTATTAATAGGGTTTATGATGCACGTGGTTGCGTAAAGTAATACACTGCTCGCATCACCTAGTAAAACTTAAAAAAATATTGTTCCGTGAGCGAATAATACAACTTGCACGAAAGAACGCCGCCAACAATACATTGCCCAATCAAAAAGATATCCACCGAAAACCATCCCTCTTCCGGTAAACGAGTCAAGACCCCGGCAGCACCTAAAACGTTCTCGCGACCTCCGTCGGCCTGGAGTCCTTGACCCTGGAGGCCCCCCCCCCGCTCGTCATCGTCGCCGTGCGTGCATGCGGTTGGCGCGCACGTGCAGTGCTGCGCGGAGCCTCCTCGCCGCGGGAATTTTCGTATTTACATTGAATGCGAGAGAGAGAGAGCCGAGAGAGGCCTTGTGCACTTCCGGGCAGGCGGAACACACGATCGAAGGGGGGAAGAAGCGAGCAAGAAGGATCGCCGCGAGTGTGTACATACGTATACAGAGGACGTAAGTAACGAGCCGCGGCTCAGACGTCGATCGGCCCCGACGACGGTCGTTCGGTTTTTCAGGACCCGCTAACGAGCTGCCTTCTTTCCGCGCGGTGTGCGCTTGACTTTTTAGGCGATCATCGGGCGCTTCCTTCGAAATGGCGCTTCGAGTTATGCGGCATTAAAGTGCCCCGGCTGTTTTATTTGTTCGTGGCGCATCGAGACCAAGTGCAAATGATAAATGGCGTATATTTTACTCCTCGTGAAAAACGTTTTGTTTTTAACGAATGCAAAATATATAACCTTGAGCCGTTTTATTGCGAAGAACTCGTCTAATACGAATGCAGTGCTCTCTCGTTGATCCAGCATATTTTTCTCGATCTATTAAGAAACGCGTCATCTCCAATTGCGCGTTAAAGTAAATTCAAACGTACGTCGAAAAAAATTGACCTCAATCGCAACGAAAATCTCCTCCGCGCGCGAAAAGCCGTAATTTCTCTCTATTCACACGCACGAAGAACCTTCCTGCCTCCTTTTAAAAAAGCTCGCCGAGTTATGTCGCGCCGTAAAACCGGACGGCCCAGTCAAAAAGTGCGCCCGAACTAATGACCCTCTGCGATTGGCTTTTCAATAAACGAACGTCCGAGCTTTTACCTGTCAATAAACAATATATCCGCACTTTCACGCCGCCGCCGCCGCGTTTCCCGAAAAATAAAAATTATTCCCCGCGAGCGCGAGGTTCGGCGCTTTCGCTTCGAAAAAACTTTCGAAATTTCGAAAAAGGGGAGAGGGAGGATAAGTAATGGCCGAGTGGTTATTGTTTGCTTTGGGAAATTAAGCTCCCGCGTTAGAATGGGCAGAACTTTCGCCTCGGGAATCGAAAGTGAACGAAAATAAATTTGATAGAACCGGATTGCGACTTCCTTTACAATGCGAGGCGATTTATGAGCGGGTATGACAAGTGCGTAAAAGCAAGAGGGGAACTTAGTCGACGTCGATAAATTGAAAAAAATAAATTTTACAGCTGGATTCCGTGCATTTATTTAGAGAATTTACTTTTTATAATAACAACAGATCTAATCTTTATTTAACCATTTTTCATAAATGAACGCGCTTCCAACATATAATTCCAGAGAAAAACCCGCGAGACTCTTCGATCTTTACCCACCGACCGAAAAAAGAAAACGATTATCAGATTACCGGGCCTCGGGAGATCGTTTTTCACGACGGCACTCGAAGCACCGTTGCATTCGGAAGCGGAATTAATCCGCGCTCTCTCGGCGCGCGAACCTTTTTCCCATATCGCCAGCCAGCTTGGCAAAGGTCGCGTATACTTTATTGCCGCGGGGAGCCTCGTCGCGGCGTGCGAATTTCGAAGCTCGATAACCCGCATATCGAGGCGCGCGTTTTTCCTAATGTTAAGTATATATGTGCGTCCCCGAGGTGCATGGCGTCAGTTTTTCCGAAAGGGCCTTTAAAACCGGTTCCTCTCGCGGCACCTTTTTTTTGTCGGCTTTATATATATATATATCATTCATCGCGACGACGTTATCTGGCCGGTGGGTGATGCGGCACTTTTGTAATAAGCTTTCTTTTGGCTGCCGCGCCGGGAGTCTTTTTTTTCTTCGAGGCTTATAAGGGACAAATGGTACCTGCGATTAAAAAATACCGTTTGCTGCGTAACTGTCCGGAGTTTTTAGAGACTTACGAGCGGTTAAAATGTTATTGTGATAGCTTGCGCTGATGATATCGAGTTAATTACAAATAGTTAAATGATGTCTGTTTTAGAATGATATTGTTGGCTTCATTTTTATGCAGCCGTTTAAAATGTAACGTTGTAGGCTTACGACTAACATAAATTTATTACAAAAGCTCGAATAAAGAACGTATGAAATTTCGACGCAACATGTTTATTTATCTGCCAAATATAGCCTATTACTCAGCTTCGACAAAAACAAAGCCCCGCAATCGAAACGCAAAAGCTCTCGCCTCGATAACGAACGACCTTAACCTTGCGGCTCTCTTACACTTTTCCAGACGAATGCGAGGAGAGGGTCCCCGGGAGCCTTCCCCCGTCCATCCATTAACGAGCGAATTGACTCTAATGGAGATCCGCTCGATCGGCATCGCCGTCCGGGGCACACAGCGTAATTGATCCGCGCGACTTTTGCACCGCAAGTGGAACGCGCGCGCCGCGTCCGCAGGAGCTTTCGAATATATATCTTTTCGCGTTTAGAGATGTTTATCGGCCGATGCGATTGTTAATTCGCGCCGTTCGCTTCGATCGGAGAAATCGGTTCGTTAAATTTGATGGGCGACGAGCGAATATTGATGAAGGGCGAGAGTTATCGCCAGACGCGGTTAACCCCGGAGGTGTTTGGGTTTATTAATTAACGGAGCTCGGGATATATTTACAGGCTTTCTCGCGAATTGATTATTGCTCGCAATAATATGGTAATAATAATAGTAGTAATAATAGTAGATTCACCCGTCAGTCCTTATTGTTGAAGCCACACAAAACTTTTGGAAAGGGAAATGGGACATTAAATAACTAAATATAAAAGAGGCGTTATATGCGATTTTTATCTTGAATTATATTCCTTTCACTTTAAAAATTAGCATGCGGATAATGTGTCCTTTTTAACGAACTCATGAAAAGAATGAAAGGATCGAATTTTATTAATGACCAAAAATTTCTCCGCAATTTATTGCTGGTATTGACTTTCGTGTTTCTTTTAATCTCCGAATATAAATCAGAGTGCATATTTTTTTTACAAAAGTGTTTCTTTATATAAACCGCATGCGATTAAACTTATCGACTTGTATCAATTATGCGCATAATTGACAAGTGTATTATGAGTGGTTTTTAAAATACACTACACCATCATTTACAGATGTAAAAAAAAACGACTTTAACCCTTTATTCGCTTTCCTTCCCAAACGGCCTACTTGACTACATCTCCTAAAATCCGCAGGCCAACTAACGATTTCCCGTTCTGATTGCAGGCCTGCTGAGAGTTGGTTGCCCCGAGGGTGCTCGAGACCGATCTGTGAGAGCAGCAGAAACGCAGGGAGAGAGGAATATAAAATTTTCGCCGCCGCCGGATGCGTTCGCCTCTAAACGGCCGGAGGAAGTCCCTCTCCTCTCCCTCCGACGTGTACATATAAAAAAAAAGGGAATGACGGCGACAAGGGAGGAGAGGCTTTGCGCGCCGACTAACGAGGAACTTTCGGATCGGAAAGCGCGCAAACTCGATTCGAACGATGCTGGAAAGCTGAGGGAGGAATACCAATGTCTACAGACTGTAGGGGACACGGCGAGGATGTCTTGGCTTCAAGTGCTCTTCGAGGAAGAATCTAATTTATGATGTTGATGATGATAATGATGATGATATTATAATTGAAATTAAGACACTGCAGAGTCTGCGGTGTATTCTATACGATGGAGTTAATGGTTTAGATTTTGAATACATTCTACAGTTTGTATAATCGCTCTTCGTTCATTCAATTTGTAAAAAAAAAAAGAAATGAATTTTAAATTTTTTACTCTCATAATTACCCTGGTAGCAAGTTTCCGATAATTTTCGATAGTATCCGTAGAATCTAGCTAGATTTGGACATTTTAATTAGATTCTAGCGATATATTATCGGAAACTTGCTACCAGGGTATTAATCATTATATTCAAGAGATTGTGCGAGACTTTTTTGTATATTTGATTTAAACTTACGATGACTTTGTACGTAGAAAAATGAAGAGAATCAATTTTTGAACCCTTTTATTGTTCCTTGACTGATGAAACGACATTATGATCTTATCGGATTTATATAATAATTCTAATAATCAAACAAGACTTTAAATATTACTGATTAAGCTGCGAAAATTCGTAGCATGTTAAAGAACTTTTTAACAATATTGCAAAAGCTTAGACGCATGAACAATCAATTAATCGCCAAAAAAACTTTAGATCCTTTTACGCATAATTAAAAGAGACTGTTTCACCAGATTCCACGCGAAATAATCGTTTGAAAAATCGTTCGAGCGACTAACAAGGTAACTTTCTTTCTGATCAAACTGCCTTCGGTAGAGAGAGTTTTTAAAGATTTACCTACATTAAGATCTCTTCAGCCACACAAAACAAAGTTTCGGAAGAGTTCCAGAAACATTTCCCGCTGTGTGGAAGTGTGTTCAACACTCGCGCTATAATATTATATATGTAATAACGTAAATAAATCGCACACCCTTTGTATTGTGATAAGTTGCGCTCATTTTGTCGAACTGTTAAAGAAATAATTGAAAACTGAATAATATTAAGATTATAACAGCCTCGAAGTCTAACAATTGAGCATTAAATATACTCTTCGAATCGCTGTGATTTTCACAGAACAAAAGATCGATTAATTAACTTTGTAATTTAAGTGCGTATTTATAACTATTACACGCGTAGATTATTTCAGATTATTTCGATATACCTATATGATATACTATTGAAAAACTACATTTTTAAGGATAAGTTTATGAAATGTATCTCCCAGCTAAAATTTTATGCTACTTTTGAAATCTCAATGACAGTTTTAGTTTAGAAAAAATAAAAAATATCAATTTTTGTTATTTACTTTACTGTGATTTTCACGAAATAAATCAATTCATTAATTTAATTTGCCCAAGTGTATATTTATAATGATTATATGTATAGTTTATTTCAAATATTTGCGCAACACTTATCGATGAAATTTTATAAAATTATTTTACAGTTGCATTTAATTTATTAATTAATATTCAGTATAGTTGAGATTGGAAACGACAACTTATAATCTTTCAAATAATAGACTTGCTTTTGTGAAATATATTTTTTATTTATTGTTATAAGTTGTCTTCTGTATAGTAACGATTTATGCGTTATAGTGTTAAGAATTATATTATTATTTTATGTGGTTCCAAGAATGCAGTTTTTTTTTGACAAACAAACCTATATTATGCGAGATTATTATTATGTGAGAATTTGCGTGAGTGATTATAAGTATGATCAGCAACTGGACACAAGTGTAATATAATTAAAAGAAACCTTGTTGAAAATTTTCTAAACTGTCAAACTAGAATTTTTTATTCCACTCTTTGAACAATTGCAATGTTTTACATTTTTCAATTTTTTTTTTCCTAAAAACGCCAATTTTATTTCCGCTAAGCGAAAATTTTCAATATAGGTATTACAAAATCCGTATAGAAGAATATAAAGAAGTAAATAAAAATATACAGTCTTCCTTAAGCAAGACGAAACTTTGCTTTATCTATTCTAAAAACGATAAAATATAGAATAGCTGCGAGTAGCAAAAACGGCAAACATCAAGTCGGACAGCGTAAAAATATGCAAGAAAGTTTTCGTTAATTGAGAAACGAATATAAAGCCGCTGATTCATTCACAGTTTCTTAGCATTTATGGAACTTCGACATAGTGGCAGGGAAACTCGGCGAGGTATAACAATCTGTAATCTACTTGCAGCACTGATTGTTTCAGTCGCTTCTCATTCTCGTTTTTGTTTCTACTTTGTTCGCTCAGCTCGAAGACTGGAAACTGATTACTTCCATCTTGTACATTATGCTATTATTAATGTTATTATTCCAACGACCGTCACTTTAGTATCCAGCGATTTCGTTCGTTAGTTATAAGCGATACACGATAATGAGTATCTCCTCTGCATTGTAATGATTCATAATACTAACGAGAACTGACTGTAACTTCTATTATAAAATAAAAACATATTCTATCAGCAGAAAATATATGTATCTATTTTTTATTCTTGTTTCTTTAGAAATAATAATAATGAATTTCTGTATTAACTTAATTGTGATTTTTTTAGAAAAAAATCGAAGAGGTTTTGTATAAAAAAATCGTTTATTTTAGTTTTTTCTTAATTTATAAAGAATCTACTTATTTACAGTGCTATAAAATATGACCTACAACCTAAATTTAAAAGTTCACTCAAAAGGTTGAACTCAAATCAATTTGAACATAAACATTTTTATTCGGAACTAATTTTAATGTCTAAATATTGATTTATATATAAACATCTAACATCTTGAAAATCAATCATTTGAGTGTAGAATAATTTTCAAAAGTAAATCTGGAAAAAAAACTGTTCGAGATATCTAAAATACATATTATACATTATCACTCTTCTTCAGATGTAGCAGCCGCTTCTGCTTCTTCTTCATTATCTTCTTCTGAACCAGATTTTGATTCTTCATCGTCAGAATCTTTAAGTGCTCGACTTTTATGTTTGGTCCTTCCAGCTTCAAAATCAGAACCTTCTTCGTCAGATGAATAAATATTTGAAGCTACTGAAATTAAAAAATTATAATTTATGTATACAAAACGAAATTTATGCAAACCAAAAAATAATATTCTTGAAAATTAAATATCTTACATTTCGAGACACCACCTGCCGGTTTTTTATATTTATTTTTAATTTCAGCAAGGGAAATCGCATTTTCATCATCAGATGCTTCATCGTGGTAGGGATCATTTCCATAACTGGCCGAAGCCCGATTAGATCCTCTACCACCACTACTGGGCTTTTTCGTTTTTGACTGTGCCCGCATCGCCATTCGAAGTTTCTCTTCTTCTTTCTAAAAATTATTTGTCAAAATTTAATTGTATGGCTAGTGAATAAAAATGTAAACAAATAAAAATACTCACTTTGATCATCTCATATTTATTTTGATCGGGGTTCATTCCCACGTGAGATAATACTTTAATACCCGATGTCTTTTGAGATCGATCGGCAAGAGACATTGTCATTTTTCTATGGGTAAATGATTCCGTCGAGTGAGGACGGAAGGTGAGTTTCGTTCTAAATACCGCTTGTCCTTGAAGACCTGTACCTTGCCTAATGTACAGATGATTATGGTCTCCTTGGAGCGGTTGTTTGTAAACGTCGAAGATTTCAGATCCCAAATGAAGCGACAAACTTCCGTCGGACCATTTGACGAACCTGGCGTTACTTTCTTTTTTTAATTTTCCGTCATCATCAAAAATTTCTCTCCACCTAAAAAAAATGGTTGAATTAACTTTCATTTATTTTTTACGTATTAAAAAACAGGAGATTGTAATAATACTATACCTTATTGTATTCTCCACTTTTAATTTTAATCTTGCTCGACCTTCTTCGTCAAGAGTTTCTTCCTCATCGATTTCATCCTCGTAAGTTTCAGGATCAAATGGTCTTGTCTCTACAGACAAGAAATTAGGAAGTTTAACAAATTGGATTTCTCGGCCAAGATCAGTGGTAATTTTAGGAATTTCTACGTCAATTCTTGTTTCTGGAGGTGGCTCAGGTTCCTCTTCTTTCTCTTTTTCTTCATCCTATAAAATTGAATAAGATAAAATTATCTACTATTTATACAAAAATTCATATTTTAATTACTTATATACCGCAGACTTACATCTTCTTTTACAGCTTTTTCTTCAGATTTAGCTCTACTTCTACTTCTACTTCGACTTCTGCTTCTACTCCTACTCCTGCTCCTGCTTCTACTTCTGCTTCTACTTCTACTTCGACTTTTTCTTTCTGTCACTTCCTCTGCTTTTTTTTCTTCTTCTTTGTCATCGTCATCATCTGTACTAATGTCACTTGCATCTCCAAACAGAGCATCAGCAGTAGGCTGTTCTGCTGTTCCTTCTGCAGCCTGTGCGATTTCATCATCAGGCTCAGAATCAGAGTCAATTAAATGATGTTTTTTCTTTTTGATTGTCTCATCTTCAGAACCAGAGTCTATTCTAGTTTTAGCTGGAGTATCATCTAAAATTATAAAAAGATGAAATTAGTTAAATGCGAAAGTTTGAATTTATGAATAATGCGAGATTGAAACTTGCCTTTAGGACTAGCGCTCTTCCTAGAGCCACTGCCAGATCTGGATCTTTTACTAGCTGGTGAGCCACTCCTTGAGCGGTTCCCCTTTCTCGATCCAGCAGACGATGACCTTCGGCTTCCCTGGCTTCCAGAGCGGCCAGATCTTTTACTCGTCTGACTACCAGATCTTTTGCTCGTTTGACTGCCGGACCTTTTGCTCGTTTGACTGCCGGACCTTTTGCTAGCCTGGCTACCCGAGCGTCTACTATTCTGGCTTTCCGAGCGTCTGCTAACGTGACTCCCGGAGCGCCTGCTAACGTGACTCCCGGAGCGCCTGCTGGTTTGACTCCCGGAGCGCCCGCTAACATGACTCCCGGAACGTCTGCTAACATGACTCCCGGAACGTCTGCTAACATGACTCCCGGAACGTCTACTTGCTGGACTCCCGGAACGTCTACTTGCTGGACTCCCGGAATGTCTACTTGCAGGACTCCCGGAACGTCTACTTGCCGGACTCCGGGAACGTCTACTTGCCGGACTAGCAGAGCGTTTGCTCGCTGCACTACCTGACCTATGGCTCGACTGGCTGCCCGATCTGTTGCTAGCTTGGCTAGCTGAGCGCTGACTTGCGCGAGAAGTTTGACTGCCAGATCTACGACTAGCGTGCGATGTCAGACTTCCTGAACGCTTGCTTGAACGCGAGGCTTGACTACTCGATCTTCTCACACCTTGACTATCTGCTGCAGCTTTCTCTGGTCTGAAAATTTCAATTGCTTGTTAATTATAATTGCGTTTGAGAAAGTTCAGTCTGGGTTAGAAAGCAGGTGAATTATGAAAAATAAAAAAATTTATTTTTTCTTTTGAAAAAAAAAATCTATATTGAAGGCTGAGCTGCTGTTATGATTGATATTATGATACTAAAACGAAGTACAGAGCCTAAACGACAATAACCTTGTTCAAATACGTAAAGTTAATTACAATAGCACATACGTATAATTGTTTTTCTTTTGATTAGACTAGAGCCGTGTCACAATTTACATATTAAGAAAATTGTTTGACTTCTTTTTGGAAAATAAATGCCAAATATCTTTTATAATATCTTGAAAAACTTCTTAAAACATGAAAACGTAACTAACCTTTCTGGAGAAGCTGAAGGAGAACGAGACCTTCCTGAAGCAGCACTTCCTGAAGCACCAGAATGAGCTGATCCACTTCTCGACCTGCGAGATCCAGACCTTTGAGATTGAGGGCTATCAGGTCTTTCATCTCGTGGGGTTTTGGGGCTTCCAGGAGTTTTGCTTTTAGATCTTGCAGATTTCTGTGACTGAGGACTAGCGCTGCGACTTGATCCTGATGATGCTGAACCACTTTCAGAATCTGATCCTGTGGGATTAATTAGAAATATTTTTACAGATAATATAGCTGAAGTTCAGTAAAAAAAAGAAATTGTAGTAAGTTTCTATTAATTATTTTATTTTTTTATTCAATCCATATGCTTTACATACTAACAAAAGTATTTTCTAACTAATATTGAAATAAAACACTTACCAGACTCGCCGCTGGAGTCACGATTCGGTGGCATTGTAATATTATGTCAATTATATTCTTTTCGGCACTAAAAATCTGATTAGTTTATTTCTAGGTTAGGTCATACTTTTCTCCTAACGCAACCGTTGTTCACGTTGAAACTTGCTGCTGGAAGCACACAATGCTATGGCGAATGCTGAATACGGCCGGTCGGTGTGCCCGCCGCCCGATGCCGTGCTACGATCACGACACCACGCTTGGAACGGTCAACGGTGTAAAGTGAAATTACAGAACTATTCAACAATGACATACCGTCACGGTAGATGGCAGAGTATAAAGTTGTTTTAATTCAAAAATATTAATTGATTGATTAAATCAAGTAAAGTAAACTACCTAAACATTAGTTATTAACTCTCATAAAAATAATAGTTGCAAATCTGTATAGAAATAATAGTTTGAGTTAAAAAAAATTATTAAACCATAAATTATAGACCGTATATCGGGTTTCGGGTTATTGTAATTCAGAATTTTTCTTTATTTGCAGTAATTTCAAATTAATAAACCACAAAAAAAGATTTTCTGCAAACTTGCGCATTCATTTATTTCAAATTTTGTTTATTTACATAAGTATCAAAACTAGATATTTTATCATATTGTTTTGTAAGTAAATTATCGTGAGGATCACATATTAGCTCTTCTTGTTCTCGTATAACAAAAACTTTCTTTTTTATAATTATAATTATATTAATTATTGTAATCTTAAATTATTATGAACAAAAATTTCAGTAGATGGCTCTACCTACTTCGGATGCGCGAGCAAAACCTCACGGTGCTGGGCAGCGCAGTCGCGGATTCACTGCTCGTATACACAGTTACTATCGCAGGCACCAACATGGCGGACTGCAAGGGTACGTTTAGTGCTTCCTTTCCATCATCCTGAAACTCGAACCTCGAACAGTTCTTCTGAATATTTCCAGCTGTACATCACCCCCAGCTCCAAATCTTCTGAGATTAGACGGTTTACGTTGTACGACTGCATGCCTCCGCGAAAAAACCTTTCCCAGAATGTGCTAGTGAAAGAGAGAGAGAAAGAGAATGTGCAAACCGCGATTGATTCACGAGTTTCAGAAAAAAATTAGATATTGATGTTTAATTTTTGTTTTAGAATCTAAAGAACCCGATGAGATGGAGAGCAGCCGGCCTCAAACTACTGGCGAGTCTTCTGCTAACGGTTAGTTGTCTCGTGGCTTTGATGCTTTGAATTAAGATTTTAAAGTTTTCATGCTTTTTGTTTGTTTTGGAGTTTAATGCAAATGTGCTAAAATTGAGTGTACAGATGAAGCAGAGGTGCTGGTTAACAGGAGGGATTCCAATAATTCACCTGTGACTACTGATCGTCAGAGTAGTGATTCTGAGTGCATAGGTACTAATTAACACTGCTTATGCTCCCAAAAATTACTTGTTGATATAAAATAAAGCAACAATTAAAGTTTGCTTCAGATTTGGTTTCAGTTCTCCCTTTGCCTATGCACATATTGCTGATATTAAGTTTGAAAAGCTTAACATTTATTATAATCAATTTTTACTTCCTTGTTTATTAATTGTTTTGACAAGTTTTGCAAAAATATTAGGTTTGATTGTAGAAAGCTTTGAATTAAAAACATGCATTTTTTCTGAATTTTATAATTAATTTTGAAATTTTTATTTCAGAAAGCAGTGATTTATCAGATGCAGAACCATCTTACAAATCATCAGAATCAAAAAAGGATTCTACAAAAGGTAAATAAATACTTCAAAAAAATTAAAAGTTTAATATTAGCTTACAAATTCACATAATTGCTCATGTACGATAATGTGACTTCTTAACAATGTATAAAAACTCATGAAGCGAATTCTAGAATTAAAAGAATTGTTCATGTTACATTTGAGTACATAGGTCCGTAATTAAAATTTTACTTATTTTCATCATCAAATAATACCCTTTGAAAAATTATTTCATCTTTGATATTTAGTTACTGTATATCTTTTACTATAAAATGTAAAGATGTTTTGATTAAATGAATTATCTATTTTTGATTTCAGCTACAAAATTATCAATTCAAAAATCCAGTTTAAGTTTTGGTACAAACTCTTCAGACTCTAGTAGTAGTAAACCAAAATCCTCACTGCTAAGGCCATCTCAATTAAATGCAGTATCCTCACTGACTACTAAAAGTGTTCTTCAACCACCTCGACTTCAAAATCCCTTTTGTAAAGCAAAAAATGACCTCGAAGAAAATGTGTCGAGCACAACATCTGAAAACAGCAAAGATCACACTCCAAAAGATACCGAAAATGAAGAAAAAAATAAAGAAGAAAAAGAGAAATTAAAAGAACCACCGAAATTCTTGGCGCTGAGCAAAAGCACAAACGCCAAAGAGAACGAAAATAGTATAAACAACTCAGTAACTGCGAGTACATCCACACCAAGTTTCGTTTTTGGTCAAAATCTAAAAGAACGTATTGCTAATGCGCACGATGCGGACAATTCAAATTCTTCGGACAAGGAGGAGACCAAACAGGAGTCAAGTAATGAGAACGGTTCCTCGGACATGATGTTCACGAATGCTGCGGCTGTTTGTAAAAGTACAACAAAGCCTAGCCTTTCGTTAACCGAAGCCGCGCATGAAATGGAAGAAGCTAGTCGCGCTAACAAGAGGAAATACAGTGAAGTGACATTGTTAACTGGTGAAGAAGATGAATTGAACGTTTTACAAATTAACTGCAAACTTTTTGCATTTGATAAAGTAAGTTTACAGCAGTGTGCACAAACCAATTTTTAATTTATTTATAGTTTAGGAGGTTTACTGCAATATGAGCTAAATATGGCTCATCCATTTTTGAAATATTTGTTAATTATCTCTCAGTATTTATTTAAAAATAAAATAGTTATTGGATTATTATCAATTTTAATTTTACCAATTACAAATTCAAAAAATTTGTATGTAAAATTTGTACATGAAATTTATTACCTATAGAATCAATTGAAATTTATAAATATCTAATCTATACGCTGGTCAACAGTCAAAATAAACTTTTTTTTAATATTTCTTGCTAATCTAAAAAAATGCATATTTCTTATTTTTAATAAAAAAATCTGTCTTTTATTCAAAGTAACATTTTCTAAACGAATATTCTTTAAAACTTCAGGCAAGCAGCGGTTGGCAGGAGCGAGGTCGAGGCTCGCTTCGACTGAATGACAAGGACGACGAATCGCGACTCGTAGGACGAGCCGCAGGCACTCAAAGACTGGTACTCAACACTAAAGTGTGGCCAGGAATGACAGTGGAGCGCGCTGGACCCAAGTCCCTACGACTGACGGCTATGGATGTCCAGGGCGATATCAGGATCTTTGTCGTGCAGGCCGCACAAAAGGAGGTCGAGCAGTTGCACAACCTCCTGATGCAGCGACTAAAACGAGCCCAGGAACGCCAACCAAAGAAGCAAGCCTCTGAACACTGACCACTGCTACTCGACTCGCTCGAGCTGTTGAACGCCGCTTCTGCGTTACTTTTTCTCGAATCACGTGCTCTTACGACGCGACGTGATTCGAGAAGGACGCTCCGATGCTTCTCTGCTCTATTGCACTTTGCTTGAGTGAATCATCACTGGGCGGTCTTTACTACAAGCAAATTGCGACCTCGGTGCTTGCAATATTGTTTTGTTAATATTAACTGCATTAGTCTCTTTTATAAAATTATTCTTCAGCAATTACATTCTAAATTTTTTATTTCGTATACATTATCGAGCATTTTTTTCTAATAAGAACTCTAAATTTCCATTATTTTTAAGATAAATTATTTTTCAAAATATTAATAAAATCCTTTTAAGTGTAAACTTTTCTACGATAGGGTTTGTTGACATATGGTGTAATAAATTACATAAAATCATAAGTTCAAACTTGCCCTATTTCAATATGCATGCACTTACGTGATTTTAAAAGATAATACGTTACTTTAAAAGATAATACGTCAATGAATAATCGGAGCGTCTTAAACAAGACATCAAAATGTAATTCACAAACAAAAGACTCCTTTAGAGTGAATTAACTGGCCTGTAAAATAGAAATGGCGACTATCTTATTTAAAGAAGAAACATTTATAGAAGTTGTAAGGCACTCGTGTTACTTTGTATCGAGAGAAGGTAAATAAGAAGATAAATAGAAGATGCAAGTTTTATAGCGAATCGAAGTCGAAATTTTTTATTTATTAATTTTTTTTTCTAATTGCATTAGCCTTTTTCTAATCATTCCTGTGAAAGAGACTCGAAAAAAATATCCATGAAAAATAAAGCTGCTGCAAGACCTGTGTTTAAAAAATTCATTTTTTGAGTCGATTTACAAAAAATAACAACAGTTTTTTACATTACTTACAAGCAACTATAAATATAAAATTGTGTAAATGTTTACGTTAATAAAAGAGAGATACGATAAATAATTATACTCTAAAAATCATTAATATTATTTTGAAATTATAAAATACGTAATGCGTAAATTTTGTAAGGAATCAGCACTTACAAAAAGAAAATACTTACGTGAGAGGTAGTATGAATGTGCGAATAAATGAGCGAAGCTAGATAGAGATTTTTTGAATAATAAATAAAAATAGAATAACAAATTCAAAAAAATTCAAAATAATAAAAATAAAAATAAATAAATTGAAGCTAGAAATTAACAATTGAAATCTAGAACAGGAGAAAAATCGTGCTGATTCAAGTCATATTTCTCTTGGCACTTTTTTTATTGCACTAAAGTTTGTTTTTTTTATTACGAAAGTATACGACTTTGATTAGGTTGAATTTATCTGAAGCAACAACGAATCTTTCACTAAAATATTGTTCAACTATTAGCTGTAAATAAAATCTCGATCTAGTAAAAACAGAGAAGATTAAGTTATTTAGCAAATCCTCCTTTGGTTTTAACTAACATGAATAAAAGTGATTTTATTATTTTATTTATTAAAATTTTTATTATTCCAGCAAATCTATCAATATCATCAAGTATAGGAAAATGAAATTTAAGATCATTTGATAAACTCCCACTTCTCCGATGAGCGAGCTTGAACTTTGCGGGATCGAGATTGTCGCGCATTACTTGCAAAAAAGAAAATTCTCAAAACAGTCAATACTGCGATACCACCAAAATGTCTAATCCTTAAAGCCTGTAAGCCCGAGTGGAAAATCCCAAAAAAACGTCTCCTACCCAGCGTCTCAAGCGTCGATCGAAACTCGGAAGACGAAGCAGCATTATAGGCGATCGAAAAAGCTGCGGCTTGCAAGCTCAGCCAGCAGGTGTCTCCGTGTGCGCTCGCGTTCGAAACTCGGCGCGAGCGCGGCTCTTTTATTTATAGAAAGCGGGCCGCGCGCGCGGCTCGGAAAATCGCCCGAGCGTCGGCCCGAGTCAATGAAAAGCAGCCGCGTTGTTTGTACACTTGGTGCTCGTCGGCTCTCTCGTGAGCGTCTTCGGCTATTTTTAGGGGGCGAGGCGACTCAGCCAGCGGACATCTGGCGGCTAACTCGTCTTCGGCGAGCGGCTCCTCCCGCCGCCAGCACGACGACACCGAGGAGCAGGAGGAGGAGGCAGCGGCGCGCCCGCGACGCGGCATCTTCTACAAGATGTTCGCCGCGGGCTCGCGCGCGGCCTCCAGGGACCGGGAGCTCCAGCCGCTCGTCAGGTCCACGCCGCCCCGAGAGGCCAAGACCGAAGTTAAGGGCAGGCCCACCGGCGCCAAGGGATACGTTTATAGGTGAGCGACAAGTGCCAGGGGGGAACTCCCAGGAGTTTTTGTCACTCTGGGTGCGTCTGCACCGAGAGCCGCTAACTAAAACTAGTTGCTAGCTGTTGCTTAGTCGCGAGGGACTGTATAGGATGAGCTTTTGAATTTTCTGCATCAATTGTGAAAGAAACGATATAATCTAACGTTAATAGAAACTTCATTCAAGTATAGCTTTTTAGTATATAGGCAATAAAACGTATTTTTATAAAAGAAGGGTAAGTAATACAGTTTTATTTAGTTTAAAGAAATGTTTTTGTTTTGAAGTTTTGTAAAATATAGTGTAGTCAAAACAAAGTATTACGTTGAAGCTCTAAAAGTTCTGATACTTTTTATCTATAAAATTGTGGTCCTTCAATCATTCAGTCTGCTAAAATATAGATTTAAGGTAAATTTAGCTGGATATAATAGGTATGATTTAGTCTAAAAGTGACGGTCGCTATAAAGTTTCATCATTTTTTTTTATTTTAATTAATATCTTACACTTATTTATAGGTCATATATCTCTTGTATATTCTTAACTATTTATATATTTTCCTGTTGTTTTGAAAAGTTAATAAAAACCCCGAATTTACGTCTTTACAAAGATGTCATAAAACTTTTATCACTTTTTTTCACAGAAAACATGAAGCTCTACGTGCCGCGCTGCGAATCTAGCCTTTGGAAATTTTCGATGATTTCATGTGCTTGACCAAATAGACTAATATAGACTCGTACGTGTTTAATAAATAGGTCACTAAAATATTTCAAATTCGTCCAAGGCGCGAACAGCAATGTTTTAACAATCGTCGCCGGTATTCAGTCGGAAAAAATAAGTTTGCCCGAGTTTACCCAATAATTCTCGAGACTTCAAAGTCCTGGCGGCTTTTGGATTTCGCCAAACTCTCCGGCATCGAGGAAAAGAGAGGAACACTATAAATTCCCGTGGAATTCGCTGGAGTCGATTGAGCAAATAAACTCGGCCGGGCCGATAGCCCCGAACCTCCGTATTTTAAGTGGTTCTGTTAACATTTCGCAAACCGTAAATAACGTAACTGCTGAACTGGAGAAAAAATTGTAGAATCGAATTTGTAGTCCATGATATTTTTATTTTATTAACAACTTCGTGTAATTTTACTAATATTTTACTTTTTTATAGAGGAGATTTAACGTAAATATTACAAGGTCAGAATTATGATCAATATTATCATTTGGACAAATAAAGTTTTAGAAAATGAAATAAATTTTATTCGATTTTAATACTGTATCTTTTCTTTACTGTTTTTACTAACTTCAAAATCATAATGCACTATATGTAGCAAGTGCATAAAGCTAATAGAATTAAGCCCAGTATAAAAAAATCCCGTTTCCCTACTCCTTTTTAAACACCTTATAAACCAATAAAACTAAAGAAAAAGAAAAGCAGCTCGTAACAAAATTCCTCCGTTCCCAGGACACGCATCCCGTCGCCGGTGAACCCGGAGGACCTGCCGCCGGTATCGACATCCACGGGCCACTCGTACGTCTACCGGACGAGAGTCCCGCGGCGCGACATCGTCGACAGCGACGCCGCCAGCCTCGGGAACCCGATAACGCGGCGCCGCGGCGCCGTAAAGCACAACAAGGTCCACGTCATCCGCGGCCACAAGCTCGTCGCCAAGTTCTTCCGGCAGCCGACCTTCTGCGCCTTCTGCAAGGACTTCCTGTGGTGAGGCTGCTTTTTTCCATTGATTTGCCTTGGCGAACTGTATATCGAAAAGATCATGATGTGCGCGCGCTCTCCGTTTTGAGGTTTACTTATAGAACGGTTTTAGTAAAGGCAGATGGGACGAGATCCCAACTCGGACGAAATCCGCTCCAGAATTTTCGATCTCGTCTGGCCTTAATACCTTTGTACGTTAAAATAAGTAATATTATGTTATAAATATCGAGTCCGCGGACTTGGGGCTCTTGAAACGTTTTATGTTTATTACTTGATTTTGCAAAATTTTAGTAATTGCAAAGGTAAAAATCGAAAGTTTAGTAATTGCAAAGTTAATATTTACGTGCGCTAAATGAATTAATTTGACAAAAAAAAATGATTGCGCAATTAATTTGTTTCAGGGGCTTCGGAAAGCAAGGATATCAATGCCAAGGTACAGTTTGTTCATCGCCATTAAATAGTTAATAAAATTTATATTTTCGCTCATGATTGATCATTTATTTTTAGCGTGCCAGACTGCGGTTCACAAGAAGTGCCACAATAAACTACTCACCAAGTGTCCTGAAAGTGGAAGAGAATCCGAAAGTACAATTGTAAGAAACATTCGACTAACTTTGCACCCCCTTTTTGAAGGCTGCTAGTTTTTTTTATTGTTAAGTTTAGTTTAGAATGGGCTAAAATCGTACCTTATGTTATTCTCACGAAAACGTAAATACTATTGTTTGGACGTTTTAAACATAAGTTAGTAATTAGAAGAATGCTGTGCAAATTTCGTAATAATCGCTAAAACGATTACAGTTAATATTTATTACTCGGAGAAAAATTTTGTAGAAAAATGACAATAGTGCATTTTAATTTGATCAGAGATTGTAAAAATTTAAATAATTACCATGTTTGTAGTCAATTTTACAAGTCTAAATATAATAATTTATCATTGACCTAGATTTTTATAGTCTGCGATCAAATTAAACATGCACTATATTGTAATTTTTATCTAGAAAATTTTTGGAAACATTTGGAAACAGTTCGTAAAAAATGTGAAAGATGCTCTTTTATTACAAATGCACCGAAGCTTCGTAAAAACAAATTATTTAAGCACTTCTTAAGCAACTAACGGCGGTGAGAATATCTTTAGAATTCAAGCTTTTTCTTCTGTCTCAATTTTTCTTTGAATCGAGGCAACTGGGTCAACTTCTTTCTTTTTACAAGATCATTCCTCTTAAACCTTCCTCAATTAAATTACACTCCCGAATTCATAACAAAAAAAGGAACAACAGGCCATCACCTGCTCCCTTTCAAAATAACAGTCCAAAAACCTCGCTGATAAAATCGACGTCCCCCAAAAACTAAAACCAACCTCTCCCCTCCCACGAAACTCGCTTACAATCCTCCCGAAGATCTTGCCCCGATATTGCGCGGCGGCAATATTCTCTGACTAATGGGCTCTATTAATAACCCCGAGGCTCGCACGCGAGGCAATTAATCATAAAGAAAATTCGCGGGAGATCATTAGATCCAAGAAAGACCAAGCGAAACGACGAGAAAAGCGCGCCCGCGACAAAAGCAGCGCCCGCGATTTCGCAACGCGGGTCGGCCTAAGTGGCGGCGCGCACAGAGCCGTCGCTGTGCCGCCGCGAGAGCGGCACATTGTCGAGTGTACAAGGGGCGCGTGATCCGCGGAATTCCTTGGCACGAGACGCGGGAGCTTCAATTGAGTGCGAGGGGGGAGATTTTTCCGCGATTCGATATCGAGGAGCGATTCGCGAGGAGAGGGAATAGACGAGGCGATTGAGGAGGCTTTGTCGAGTGCAGCGGTGTTTGTTTGGGTTGATTGTCGGGAGAAAAAGGTTGATTGATGAGTTGATAAGATTGAGGGGTTCTTGTAGTATTAAGAGTACTTTTTCTTTTGTATTTTGTTCATTTAGGTGTAGAGAGAAATTGAGTTAGTTGCAGATTAATTAAGAGTTGGATTATTTGATCAGAAAATCATAATTTTTAGTGCAATGCTGCGGAATTTATTTCATTATTTACGCTAAGCTGTATTAATAGAAATGAAAACATTAATTAACAAACTATCTGTCAAAAATTGTATCAATTACTCAGTAAATTTGAAACTTTTAGTTATAATTTGTCAATTACTGCACCTGGGCGTTACTATAAGGTGTCAATCATTTTGTAAACTTCTTGCAGTACTTGAGAGAGAGATTCAAAGTCGACGTTCCACATCGGTTTCGACCGCACACATTTGTGTCCCCGACATTCTGCGACCACTGCGGTTCCATGCTTTATGGACTTTTTCGACAAGGTTTGAAGTGCGATGGTAAGTACAGATTCTTTCAATAGACATTCAGGAGCTTGGCTATAAGAGGTTTTTATGATCATATTAAATGAGAATCAAAAAGTTTTATATATTTTTACGAACACTTTATCCCAATTTAACACACGTATTGTTACTGTACAGCGCTCTACCTTTTCTCTATCTGACAAAAAAAAATGATGATGTGTAATGCTTTATATTGTATTGGTATTATTGCTCTGATAACAGGTAAAAGATTTATTTATTTGTCACTGGAAAATCCAGCAAATGTTTTGTATTGTCTCCGAAAATTCTGACTGATGGAGACTCGAATCCACTCCTTGAACAATCTTTGGATAACTATTAAGTTTAGCTGTTCTTAGGATTAAATAAATTTTTGCAATCATTTTATAAAATTCGATTGCAATTATGTTTAATAATTCTTGAAGTGCTCGCAAAGACAACCATTGATGATATCATCACTGTTTTTAAGAATTAGAAATTCATAAATTAGAAACTTATAATAAAAATAATTAATGACCCTATAATCCTTTATTATTTATATTACTAACTTTTACGATGTTGATAAAAAAATGTGCGATATACGAGCTGCGGCGTTTCTTTTTCAAGGACGCCATCACTTTAAGAATAGTATTTATAATTTGACAAATACTAAGAAGCAAATCTTCATCTAGCCAGAAAGCCAGCGATATACAAAGAACAATTAAACCCGCCCCTCGTAAAGAATTTATTCGTCTCCAAACTAAAATTGATCTTTGTTTACACAAACAAGAATTACTCCCAATTCAGTTTTGTCTACACCCGCAAATTTTCTACAAAATACTACGACCCGACACCTCGAAACTCCGCTCCCGAGAAACGTCAACATGAAGCGAGCAATTAACCGAAAGACATAATTCTAAAATTCGCGTAGCGCCGAAGAATGCTCGGCAGCACTCGCCCCCCGAGAACCGAGAGAGATCGAGAGATACTTTGCATCCGCAAGCACTTGGAAACAAAGCTCCCTCTCCCCGCGAAATCCGTCTCCTCTCAGCCGCCCGGCTGTCAGCGGTCACCGCCATCGGGAAGCGCACACAGCCGCACGATCCACCTCCGCGCTCCGTCCGGCGCTGGTTCCGTGGTCTAGGCGTTCCCTCGTGCCTCGCCGCGAGAGAGAATTCTATTCTTGCGCGTTCACCGGGCGGTCCGGCTTTCGGCTTATACTCTCTCAGTCGGTCTTGGCTCCCTGAACGCGTGAGAACTGAGCGGTGTGTGGTGTGCGCGCGCGCTCGGCCTCCCGAGAGAGCAGTGAGAGCGAGATATACACCCGAGGAGTGCGAGAGTGCCCGAGACAACACCCCCCGCCGCGAGGATGCCGTACTACGGGGACGGGGCGCCGTACTACTACGGGGGAGGTCCCTTCTCCAACCACAGCTCGCTCATGACGGGAGTTGGCCGGTAAGCGAAGGGATGACTGATCGATTGGGGACAGGCAAGGCTCGAGCCAAGCGATTTAAAAGAGATCGGCTGCCGATCGGACGGGCCGAGTCGGGCTGAGAGTCTGAGGGAGTCTGGGTGTGTGCGCTGCTTTGATATAATTTTTTTGTTTTCCGAGCTCTTTGCTTCTCGGGTGGATAGATGACTTCTTTCGAGGGGTAAGTTGGGACGGGTGGAGCGAGTGATTTCGGGGGAGGCGGACTGTTTGCGGAGGTGCGGGAGGTGGTGTTTTGGTGAAAGTGCGATACTGATCTGTTGTTACTAGTTGAATTTGTTGAAATTTTTCGAGTGTGAACTTCAGTTGACGATTTCAATTTGAATTAATGTTAAAACATTCAGGTGGATACATTTTTTTTAAATTAAATTAATACAACCCTGCGTATCATCAACATTATACAAACTTCACTTTGTTTAAACAAATTCTTAAAATATCAGAAATTTAAATTTAAAAAAAAAACACGTAAATTTACAAAAATATATTTTTTTTTTTAAATCTTGAAATTTCTTTCTTTGACATATTTTTACACTAATTGCAAACATTCTAAACTACAACAGCACGTAAGAAAAAACTAAAAATGAAAATTCGTTGCGTAAGAATGTCACGTGAATTATATTAATAATAAGTCATAAAATTTTTCCGACGTTTATCCACACCTTTTTCTTAAGTGCCGTGACCTAACGCGTCGTATTTTCGTACGGTGAAAAAATATGCTCCAGACAGTTCACTTGGCTTTTTGTGCCAAAATTTTGTTATTTCTTTTTTTTTTCTTCAAATCTAGCAATTATTGTAAGTTTATTTTTATTTGTTTGTTTTCTCCGCTCTTCGAATTATTGAAAAGGGATCATTTAAAGCCGAGCCGTTAAAGCGGAAATAAAGTTTACAATGAGCAGCTAAAGTATTATATTACCGCCTGTCAATAAAGTTAAAATTACGTGCTCGTAATTTTAACTTTTAAATTAGAAAAAAAGAAGATAGAAACTTTTTAAAAACCGAGTAAACGAGCTTCAACATTTTATTAGTAAACAAAGGAAAGTCCGGCTCTGATAGAAACAATCATCCTCGAGCGTAAACGTCGATTCTTATTCCCCATCTCCCCACCGAAATAGAAGCGCAAGCAAGACGGAGAGCAATTAATCAGCGCACTGATTCACAGCCTCATTACAGCCGTGCAAGACACGCGTTCAAAAATACGCTTTCCCCGGCGCGAATTACCCCGTGGCGGCTAAAAATCTGGGCCTCGTATAAAGCCGAGATTTACGCGGCTTATCCGCGCGGAAAGAAAATCGCGCGCGGCGCATAAATTACTGGCAAAGGTCAAAAGCGAGTTTCCACCACCGAAATAGAAGCCGTCGTCGGCGAGGAAGCCAGGAGAGAGGGGTGGGGGGAGGGAACAATAAACCACGAAAAAGAAGCAATGGAAAAGCCGGGAGAGGAAGGCGGGGCCGCAATACCTTCCGCGTTCGCCAAAGTGCGCGCTTTTTTCTTCTCCTGTAAGAGCGAGCTTTGCTCCCGTCTCGAGGCGGGCGGCATTGTTTCTCGGGTCAGGATTTGTCGGGGAATTTTATTGAATCAGAGTTTTTTATGAATGTAGCATTGCGCCGTGGAATAATGTTTCGCTTTGTTATTTTAAACGTTAGCGTCGGTAATTATTTGAAATAGTTGCATTATAACCCGTTTCTTGTAACGGGTGGATATATCGATGGTTTTAACCTATAGCTAAAAGAAAACTTAATGTTTCTAATTTGTGCAAAACCCGTTTATTTGATATTTAATTAAATATCAGTAAATATAAAACATACAAATTTTTGCAATTTCAAAAATAAAAAAATGATATACTGCACCTGTTTAATTATCAATACTAATGTTATTTTTGAAAACAATAGAAAGTATCTAAAAGTACAACCAGTAATAAAAACGTCCAAACTTTGAGATGCACTTAGCTTGATTTATTTCAAATTTGTACGTGTCGCAAAAGCGAACTGACATTTTTAAAGTGGAAATAATAAGAGCTTAAAAATAGTTAACATTTCACTAAAAATACCTTCACAAAAGAAGTCTTACAAATCCTCCCCCCACCACGAACCACCTCCTTCCGGCCGAAAGCCCTTGAATCAGACGCGGCTTTACACTCGCATTTCCATTCTTCCACAACCCATTTCTCAGCTCCCGATTCGCCTTATAAAAAATCGCTCTTCCCCAACAAGCGAATCCTCCGGTCGGTGCGGTTCGCGCGCGCGAGCGCAACTTTGTCACCGGCCAATATATCACCTTTTCTCGGGCCGCAGCGCCAATTTCTCCGCGGCCGACTGCCAACCCTTTTTCCCGCCGCTACTCCGAGTAGTTTTCGGCCCCTCTCTCTCTCTCTCCCTCCCTCTCTCTCCCCGTTTTAACGCGGGTATCGATGGCTTTACGGCCTGTTTGTGAGGGGTAATGGATGTTCTCGAGCTTGGGAGGCTAATGATTCTTGGCAGGTGGTGGAGTCGACGGGAAATTTATTTTTTGCGGTCTTGGGGAAGGATTGGTGAAATTCAGGGGTTTGCCACGGAAAGGCTCGATTTTGCAAGATTTCTTTTTGCGCTGTTTATGAGGGGGCAAAAAAATTACGGTTCGTTAAATTGAAATGATTTTTTTTTAAGGAACGTTGAGTATTTTCAGTGCGATTTAAACGTTGAGAGGCAATTCGTCTTAATCCAGTTCATCTGCAACTGATGAAATATTAGCATTAAATTGGCTGAATAGTCTAAAAATAAAATTATTTATAAATAAATCTTAACCTTATTTCAAATTTTGATAAAGCAGTATGTAGGGTGCTATTACGGCGAACGAATAAAATATCCACTCAATTACAAAGCTTCAGACGACTATTAACTTACGAGCTTTAATCGAGCTGCCATTACGTGAAAATCTTTAGCAACTTGAAAACGACGTAATGAAAGCAGCGGCATTCGTAACAGAATTCGTATAACGATAGTATAACTCCGAAGCGGAATGACACATCGACGAATCAACGACGGATTACAGCGGTTAGCTCAAGTACAAGCATTCGTAACTGACGAAAGCCCGAAAGCTCCCGTCAACGTGACTCCGTTACGGAACGGTCGAAGCGTTAAACCTGCTGTTAAGCCATAAAACTCTTAAAATAATCCGTACAGCCGATACGCCGTTTGCGCGCGTCGTTGCTTCATGTAAAAATGCGAACGAGATGTTGTCGAGCGATTGTTGCTCGCGGTAATTTCGTGCACCGCTTCACCGTGACATTTATAAGATTCGCTCGTTTGTTTAACCTAATTTTAAGGTTAAGTTCAAGGTGCTTTTAGGAAACTTGAGAATCGCGTGTTTGTTTAGGATACTCACTTATTGATGGGGTTACAAGTTCGATCATCATTATTTCAAATTATTTATGAGAATGAAAATGTTGGAATATTGTTCGCGTCTTATTGTCTGTGTATAAATAGAATGTATATTTAGAATTTATCTTAAAAAGAAGTAAATTCCTTTCTTGATCCAATAAGTTTGAATGCTCAGTTTTGAATGGTTAATTAGTATTTTCTCTTAAACTTTTCTTATATAAATTATTTTTTAAACTACTCCAAACAAAATGAAATTTTCATTTATCAGTTTTACTAAAGTACTAAAATACTCGTGATCACATTAGGGTGCAACCTACCGCCCCTGCATTCCCGCTACAAAATTCAGTAGAAAAAGTCCTGCTCGGAGCAGACGCGCAATTCTCACCGCGCAGCTCTCCATCTCCCGGGCGGCTCTCTCGCTTTTCGGCTTCGCCTTATCATTTCCGAAATCTCGTTCTTACACAACTCGCCGAGAAAAAGCCTATCCGTCACTCGGGCAGCCCTATATTTCTCTCTTGGCTCTTCTTCAAAAAAAGCTCTCCCCCGGCTTTATAATTATATCGCGCGCAACCTTCGTTCTCTCTCTCTCCCTCTCTCCCTCTCGCCGACTGCGTTATCGAGGCACTCGGCCTTTTTTCTCCGCTTCTTTGCACCTTTCGGCCTGAGAGCGGGAAACGTTATGAAATTTCGCGGCAGTCGGACCGCCTTGGCCTTGGGAATTAGATGCGCAAGTGGCATGACGTTCGTGCGCCGATTCGATTGCAGGAGTCGGTGATATAATCGTCTGCTGGCTTTTGATTGATTCCGAAGTAATTTTAGGTTGTTTGCGGAGAAATTTTCATGGTAGGAGAGGAACTTTTTGGAGAACAAAAATTAAATGTGCGTAGCAAGTGTATTATAGTATATTCTTAATAAATTAAGAAATAGCAGTTGAGTTTTTTGATAGTTGGTTTTTTAGAATTTTAAATATCTAATAATCATAAATTAAAAACTATAAGAAACCAGTTTTTAATATAAACAAAAAGAGCTTGGTGTCAAAATTTGCGGGCTACATTGTATAGTATGGTTACAATTTTCAAAAAAGTTATAATAAAATTCATGCAAAATTCGTAAAGCCAAATTAAACTATGATTAAAAAGATTAAAGATGGAAAATTTGGGGTTAAAATTTCTGTATGAATCACCGAATGCGACGCCAACTTGGAATGTATTTAGAAAATTAAATCTATTACAAGTCAGATTCTGTATTGGCTTATAAATTTTGCGTAATAATGCTTGGTAATTTATAGCTCAAACTTAATTCTCCAACATATATATTATAATTCGCACTTAACTTCTTCAAATAAAATACCAGTTTACCGAAATTACATACCAAAAATTTTCCTAATTATTGTTTGCCTTACTCTCAATCATTTGAAATCATTAAAATAGCATCAACAAATAATTTCAAATATTATTAGCCAGCTCCCGCAATTTTCAACAAAAGCGTCGAAACGTAAAATTTCCCGCCCCATCGGTAATTAATCAAAAGTTCTCCTTCCGGCACAGAGTCTCGCCCAGCATCCTCCTCTCACAGCGGAATCGAGCCTGGGGCCCCTCTAAATCCTTCCAAAAATACCCAGCTAATAACCTGGAAGTTGGCCGCGGCAGCGGCGGTGACTCGGCAAAAAAAGAGCTCCCAAAGCGCAACCCTCGTAAAGCAGTCGGCGTGCTTTCGCCCCCGGAATGATTCCGCGCGCGACGGCTAAAATAGTGCCCGAGAAATTTTCCCCGAGCGCGCGCCTGCATGCACGACGCACCCAACAAGTGTTCCCGCGGCAAAAAGCGCTTCCGCGCGCCGCGCCCCGCGCAGCTCTCGCGCTTATTTAAAATTAGCCAAGCTGGCACCTGACCGACTCTCTTCTCTGGCGAGAGGATCGATCGAAGGGCGCTGAACTATCCTGACATCGTCGCCGATCGCTTCGGAGTTTTCAGGAAAGTGCATATGGAAATAGAATCAGCTGATGATACGGTCGCCGCTGATGGCTTCTGCGGCGGACTGGAAAATTAGCCGGTTTCGAACGACTGCCTTGGGATAGGAGGGTTGAGGTTTTATTTTGGGTTTTAACGGGTGCAAGGCGATCGGGTTGGTGTAGCATTGCAGTTGAGACAATTATTTATAAATGAAGTTCTCACTTCAGCAAAATGTCAATGTCAGACATTTCAAGTACTCGTTTAAATTTGAAAGATGCCGAAACGTTCGGCGGCGCTTCCGCCTCTAAGTGTGACATTATTTTAAAACTTTATTTTCAAAAACATAATTCAATGTCGTTAGTGCGGGTGACTTTTCCACGTGATAAATAATTTTTTTCAGTCCAAATTATTCGCGCGGAGAAAAAATGTGCGAGCTGCATCGAGAGTGGAAGATTAAAAGTTGGGACTTTAAAGTGATTTACCGACTGCAATTCGTTGACGACTTTATTTCGTGCATGAAGCTAAAATCCGTCGTCTTTATGCTCAAATTAATGTTTTTTTTTTTCCACCGGCGATTTATGCGTCTTGGCAAGCGTTTTCACCTCATACCAAGAAATTTAAGAATCGGAAACCAAATATTTGGCAACTGAATTGAACGCTCTATTGATTTTAATAAACGTTTATGCTTCTTTTTTGTTCGATCGCAATCAACGCACTCGAACCGTCACTTTGAAATTGATTGATCGGTCCGCGCGCATTTCATTGCTTCACTCTCATTGAGCGATTAATTTCGAAACTAAACTGTATAAATCTCCGAGAAGAGAGGATATTACTTGGAAATCAGATTCTCGAAAGACGGTCGGGTTCTAGAGCTCGTTTTTTCGCAGTCACTTAGAGTGACGTCGGGCCGAACGGCTTTTTTCTCTTCCCCAAGACCGAAATAAAAACGAGGCGAATGATCGCCCAGTGTTTATTGTACGTCACTGACGTATATACGCCGGATCGTAAAAACGTAAATAAAGCAGCTGTATTATCGAACGAGACCCAATGGAAATAACAATCTCATTCAGAAATTACTCGATACGATATTGGAATTTTTATCGGTGCAATTAAAAGCAATTTTTAAAAAGCCTTCGCCGAAGCTTCGTTTATTCTTGAAGATATTTGTATTTTGTTCAATAACTGTGAATAAATGCGTCTGCCTATAATACGCGAGACGGTTACGTAAATTCCCGCTTCTCTTTCAGCGCTTGCGATGCGCGCGAGTCTCGAATATTGTTTTGCAGAGCGGTTTTAGTGTCTTCTTTACAAAAGTTTTGTAACGATCTGCCCACCGCGGCTGACTGCCGTGTAGCGTGCAATTTTAGAAAATTATGATGAACTGTTTGTTGTTTATTTGGAACAAAGGAGCTTGGATTTATGAAATATTTCCTATTTGTTTGTTTTAGTTAATTTTTTGCGTTTTATTGCGCGCGGAGGTGACTGCATTTATTTTCGAGGATGTTTATCTACAAAGATTAGAAAAATTAGGCTAAAATTTGAAGCTCGTTACACAAACTTTGAATATATACAATTGAGATTTATTGGGAGTATTAGAGGCTAAAAATTAAATATTACAACATATCAGATTTAGGATTTACGCGGTTTCTTCCTGGTCCTTTAATAGCTGATTAATTATAAGAGACTATTTTTGGTACGTTTATATAACCCGCCTTAAATACTTAGCGCGAGAGTACACTTTCATAATCCAGTATTAACTCGTACGCTGCTGAAATTTCAGTAAAATTTTCGTCGATTCCCACTGCTATATACACTTTACGAAAAAAAAAGCGTTCAACTAGTAACAACAGTCAACGGAGCGGATGTATGAGCGTATACCAAGCGAGAGGCGCAAATGATCACAAAAGAAAAACTCAACTCTTTCCAACAGCTATCACAACCCGATCGCAGCCCGATACTCCCCGCATCTGTCGACGATCTCGGAGACGCCGTTCGTCGTTCTGCGACGCTACTCGCCAGCGGCGAGCGCGACCACCTGCAGCGCGACTTTGTCGCGTCCGCGGCGCATCATCGACACGGCCGACATCGATGTCACGAAGCCACCGCGGAGCCTCGCCCAGGACAACCGGCAGCAGCGTCACCGTCTGCGCCGCGACCGACCCACCATCAAGATCCGCTCGCAGGCGCTCAAGGACAATCCCGCCCTGAGGGAGTACAACGAGAGGCACGAGAAGACGGTCGGCGAGCTGCTCGTCGAGAAGTTCCTGATCAAGGACAAGCAGACCCTGGAGGCGGAGCGCAAGATGAAGCTCTACCACCAGGCGAGCCTCGCGAGGGACGAGGAGCCCTCTCTGAAGGAGAGGGAGAACGACATTTTGGCCGCCATAAGGAGGAGGGTCACCAGGAGGATGACCCGCAGGAGGTCGTCGGCCGACGTCATTCCCCTGGACCCTGAGCAGATAGAGAGGGAAGCTGCTCTGCAGGCTGCGCAGGCGGTGGCTTTGGACGAGCTTGTCGCCGAGGAGCAGGCTGAGATAGAGATAGAAGTCAGGAGAGGGACCTTCGCTAAGAGGCAGGCTATGAGGCTTCCCGCCGAGGTTTCCGAGCTTTCCCAGACCGAAGATGACGAGATGGAGGCGGAGGATAGGAAGAACGACAAGAAGCACGTAGCCAAGAAAAAGAAGAGGAGAAAGAGCTTGGAGAGACCCCTGCCTTCTAAGAGCGAAGAGGAGGAGGACGAGGACGAGGAGGAGGAGATTCATATTCCGGAAAGTGTGATCGAGGAAGAAGAGTTCGAGTGGGATGACAGGGAGAAATGTGACGATGTTAGGCAGATTGTACCTGTTCAAGAAGAAGCGGAAGTCAAAGGAAATGATTTAAGGACAGACAAAAGTGAGGTGAAAATCGAGGATAAAAAAGTGGACTTGAAGAGTGATGTGAAAAAGACGGATTTGAAAATTAAGAGTGATGCTAAAGTGGTAGAAAAAGAGATAGATCGAAAGATTTTAGAATCAAAGAGGGAGGATAAAGTGGAGCAAAAAATTGTGGAATCTAAAAAGAAAGATAAAGCAGAGGAAAAGGTTGCAAAACCGAAAGAAGAAAGTAAAGTGGTTGATAAAATTGTAGAATTAAAAAAGAAAGATAAAGAGGAAGAAAAAATTGTAGAATCTAAAAAGAAGGATAAAGAGGAGGAGAAGGTTACGAAAACAAAAAAAGAAGAAAGTAAAGTGGTTGATAAAATTGTAGAATTAAAAAAGAAAGATAAAGAGAAAGAAAAACTTTTAGAGTTTAAAAAGAAGGATAAAGCAGAGGAGAAGGTTGCAAAACCGAAAGAAGAAAGTAAAGTGGTCGATAAAATTGTAGAATTAAAAAAGAAAGATAAAGAAGAAGAAAAAATTGTAGAATCTAAAAAGAAGGATAAAGAAGAGGAGAAAGTTGCAAAACTGAAAGAAGAAAGTAAAGTGGTCGATAAAAATGTAGAATTAAAAAAGAAAGATAAAGAGGAAGAAAAAATTGTAGAATCTAAGAATAAGGATAAAGAGGAGGAAAAGATTATAAAACCGAAAGAAGATGATAAAGTAGAAGAGATGATTGTAGAATTGAAAAAGAAAGATAAAATGGAGGAAAGGGTTATAAAAACGGAAGAAGATAAAATACACGAAAAGATTATAGAATCTAAAGAGGAAGATAAAGTCGCAGAAAAGATTGTGGAATCAAAAAAAGCAGACAAACTAGAAAAGGATAAAGTTGAAGACAGAAAGAAAGCAGAAGAAAAGGACGATAAAAATCTCGAAGTGACAATCAAAGACAGGAAACCGAACAAAGACAAAGCCCCTAAACCCGAGGAGAAACCAAAGACTAAAGAGCAAAAGCGCGAGCTCAAAGAAAAAGCCCCCAAAACCGAAAGCCACGCTCGACTGAAACGAACCACCTCCGCGCCGCAGTGGCAAGCGGAACCAACCGAGCCCGCTCCCAGGTTCAAGATCGAGGCCTGCAACAGCGTCGGCGACATGTCCACCCTCTACGTGAAATCGGCCAACTCCCCCGCCGAGGCCTTCAGGAGCATCGAGCAATTTCGGGAGAGCATTCGGCTGCCCGCGCCTCGGCGGCCCGTCCCCGCGACGATCGAGACGCAGGTCGTCTTGCCGGTGCGCAAGCCCTACGTGCTCGACACCTCGCGGAACAGCGTCTATCTGGCGCTGAAGCCGAGCCAGAAGCAACTTGGCGCCGATGACGGCTCATCGATTATTATCGACGGATCGAGGAAGGAAAGCTCGATCGCGCCAAGGCCTGCCAAATCGGGCGAGGTGGGTGGGGATCGGCGGACGACAGAAGATGACACGATTATTAGCGAGGTGACAGATGCCGCGGCGATCAGTGATGAAGCCGAGAAGGGCTTCGAAGCACTGCTAGAGGACAAAGGCAGCAAAAGTGTGATCGGCGGCAGGGAGGAGTTCGTGTCCTGGTGGGATGAGACTCCCGAGGAGCAGGAGGAGATCAGGGCCGAGATTGCTGATGCAATCGCGGAGCAAAAGTTGATCGAGTGCGACAAGATTGCAGCCGAAGACAAGTCTGACAAAGTAGCGGACAAAACTGAAACTGTTGCGGCTGACGAAGCATTGAAACGTGAAGTATCTCCGAAGGTAGATGTAGATAAAGTGACTGCAAATATAGTGAATGACAAGGCATTCAAGCGTGAAGTTTCTCCGAAGGTAGAAGTAGATAAAGTTATTATTAATAAGGTTAGCGATAAGCCCGTCAAGCGCGAAGTTTCTCCCAAAGTAGATTTAGACAAAGCAACTGCAAATAAAGTTTGTGATTTACAAGATAAATCTGCAACGGTAGAGGAAGTTGCGGACAAAAGAGTTAAAAGCGTGGAAATTGTAATCAAAGATAAACCGGCTAATAAAATTGCGGATGTTAAGGAGAAAGCGCCAAAAAGTCCCCTCGAAAAAGAAGTGAAAGCCGAAGAAAAATTAAAGCCAGCCGATACGCAGAAAAAAGCTCAACCTCTGCCAAAAGTCTCGAGCGAGAGAGAAAAGAAGGAGCGCAAATCGCGAGAAGACTATAAAGAAGAATATCTCTCGAGCCCCGTAGAGAGAAAGCTGATAAATCATGACGTAGCGAGAGTGAAAAACGACCTGCCCAAAATCGACCACCACCATTTGTCCAAAATTCCCGAGGAGCCTAAATCCGCCTCGCCAACGGAAAAGAGGGCACCGTTCACGAGCAAGCCGAAAACGAACGAACCGAACAATAAATCTTTATTCGCGAAAAAAGCGGAGGACGCGTCGATCAAGTCGAATTTAGCCCCGCCGAGGAAGGAGCGCGAGGAGAGGAAGAATCGCGTCGACGCCGAGGCCGTTATGAAAATCGAGAAGAAGATTCTCGAGGAAGCGGAATCGCCGAGCAAAATTCTGACCAGCGCGATACCCGAGCGCATCATCGAAGTCACGCCGCTCACGCCGAGCACGAAAAAAGAAGAAGAGGGAGCCGAGTCGCAGCGGCCAGAGAAGAAAGTAGGTCTGCCGACGAAGAAAAAGTCCGCGGAGACGGCCGCTGCTGCAGCGGCAGCCACCGAAATAGACTTCTGGAGCGAGATCAAAGCTCAGGAGAGCGAGAGAGTTTCCGGAACGCCGAGCAAAGTTCAGTCGCCCATCGACGAGGAGGCCAGTCAGCAGCAGCAGCAGCAGCAGCGCCCGGAGAAGCTCAAGCTCGACTTGTCGGGGATAAAACCACCGACGGCAGAACGGGAGGAGCTCAGGACTCCTCTGCTGACGGAACAAGAGGAACCGAGGACGCCGTTGCCGACGGAGCAGGAGGAGGCGAAGACCCCTCTGATACCGGAACCAGAGGACCTGCACACGCCACTTGTTGAGGAACCGGCGACTCCTCTGGCGGAGAATTTGAGCGAGGTGCCGCCGCTCAACCTCACGGAGGAGCGAAGCCCCACCGTGATCTACAACGGAATCGGTGCTCAAACCGACAAGCCAGACCAGGACCAGAAGGCGGAAGAGGAGCTCTCCGGAACCGTGAAGAAGATCTCCAAGTGGACGAATCGCGACAATCTGTCCAACCTCAACGACGCGGACAACGAAGCGACCCCCGTAGCTTCCAAGGAAGTCAGTCCACAGGTGTCGGCCCCGTCGTCGACGACCAAGAAGAAGGTCGTCAAACGAAAGAAGTCCTCGACGGCCGCGAAAAAGAAGTCCGAGAAGGGCGAGAGCACCAAAACCAGCACGAAGAAGGCGCCGGCGAAGAAGGTCGCCGCCTCCCCGCAGACGTCCCTGCTGAAGACGCCAATGTCCGCGACGGGATCGCCGAGGAACACGCCGAACCAGCGGCCCGACGACCTCAAGAAGCTGTTCTACACGACGCCGCAGATCCTCCTGACCGCCACGCCGAGGGATCTGCGCAAAGTGCGAAGGGCGAAGGTCAAGAGGAAAAAGCCGCCCACGAGGACGCCCTCGCTGAGCAGCGACAGTACCGGGAGCACCAGGAGCACCGCGACCACGAGCACGGAAGAGGGTAGCAACTGCGAGGAAGACGCGGAACAGAAGAGACTGGCCTCGACTAGAAGTAATGATTCAGGGTTCGACGGATCGCCGAGACTGTCCAGTACGGGTGCTTTTCTTTTACTGCGATTGATGATTGTTCCTTGTTGATTGGAGTGTGCTTGTTTGAACGTTGGAAAAGAAAGTATGCGCTGACCGCTGGTTCATTGAGGATTAGAAATTCATTTATTATTTGGGTTAAAAATATATTTCTGCACAATATTGTATTACGATTATTGCGCCATAAAGTCACTTTATAGTGAATCAACTCTTTTATCGCGAGTCGAAAGATGTAGCTATACATTTATATACGTTCCGTTTTTCTATTTTTAGATTTCAATCGCAAAGTGCATAAATATAATTCCAATGAATTTCAGTTGATTATTTTCTCAGTATCCACATTAATTTTATTCAACGCAAATCATTTATTACTGCTGTTAATCTCTAATAAAACTTACGGACGCACATACTTTCTAATAATTTATAACGTGGCTGAAGAAATTGTGGCAGATACATGTTGCATTTACAATCGAATTAAATGCAAGTACCCCTTACTGAGCGTTAAGAAAATTTTGCTTTAATGAATCATTGCTGCGTAGATCTTTCAACGCGAATTTAATTCGCTAATAGTTTCGATATACTACAAGCATTATGCCCCGCGAACGCAATAACTAAAATCTTCGTTTAATTAACCGCGCGTTCGTTTATTAATAATCCAGAATAAGCAGCATTCATTTAATGCAGCGCACTTAAAACCAAATATAGCTTGTCGCGCGCAAGCCCAATTATAAATCTTGTCGAACCGATCTAATTTAGCGCGCCGTAGTACATCTGATTAACCGATTCTCTCTCCTTTCGACGATTATACCCAGTCGCTATAATTAACCCGGTGCATTAATCGATTTAATGTACTTTGATCCCTTATCCCGAAATAATCGATCGTCACGGAAGCGCTCGTTTTCGACGCAGAGATTTTTATCCAATTTTCATTCGGATTGAAAATTAATAAATCTTCATTATTAAAATAGACTTCTAAGCATTTCCCCAAAAAAATCCTACAAATAATTATGTTATTCTAACGAGTCTCACTTCTTCCCTCCTTCTATTTCGACATTTTTCTATAAAAACCCGCGCCGGGAATCGTAAGCTCAAAAGATTAGGCAATCTGATAATAGAATAGTTTCACCACTCAAGAGCCGAGGGGAAAAGCCCAATTGGCAATTGGAAAACAAAACCGAAACGCGCAACGCATCCGAATCGTAATCGGCCTACGTGCGTCAATGCAAAGACGAGGATTAAAGAGGCACACGGACGCGCGATTAAATAATTAGTCATCTTTCGGCGCCTCTGTTGTTGTCATCTTTGGATTGTTGGGCGGCGAGTAAGCGCGTATTACCGCTGGTAATAGGCGCTCTACTTTCGCGCGGCAACGTGTCAATCAACTTTCACGATTGGGATGTTGTTGATATTTACTTTGATCGAGAGAAGCATTATTTTTGCATTTTTATAACGCTATTTTTGACGTTCAATAAGTTTAGAATTTAGTTTGAAAGCCAAGCTCCTGAATTGGAATGTTAATTTACGCGATGATCTCACTGAGATTTACAAAATTTTGAATGAAACATTAGATTGCGATATGGTCTGCCACAAAAAGTGTGAAAAACTAACGGGAAATCTCTGCGGCCTCAACCAAAAACTGGTCGCCGAGGCTCTGCAGGCTCTGAAGAAAGGTAAGTCGCACTTTCCGTCGCAGCTTTTTTTCTTTTCAGTTTTCCGTGTTCGATGTGGCTTCCGCGAAAGCGCCGTACTTTTTAATAATCATCCCCAAACGACGGTATATACAAATATTACAAACTTTCAATACACTGAGAGAAAAGTTTAGTAAAAATGAGCATACTGCCAAGTAAGGCCGCCAAAGACTGTCAAAACAAAAAAAATTACTGAACTTTATAGGAAAATTTGCCAAACAGTATAGTAAAATTTCTTACAAAGTATAGTAAAGTTTTTGGTTTTGACAGTCCGTGGTGGTTTCACTAGACAGTATGGTAATTTTTGCAAGATCATTTGCAATTTTTACCATATTTCTTCTCTCAGTAATACTTTCACCCTCCCCGTCCACGTCCCTAAAAAATCAGTCCTCCGCCTCTTATATACCATCTCGCCTTGGCTCAACGCTCCTCGATCGGGCGGCGTTCTATTTCCGTCGGGCCGCGCGCTCCGCTCATTACGAGCGCGCGTCATCGATCGCCGCCACGCACGAGACTCGCGTGCGTGCGAATGTCACGGAGATATCGGGGGACATACGCTCTCGCGCCGCGTCCAAGGCGAGAGAGCAGCTTTCTTCTCGCTTTGTCTCGCGCGAGGCTGTTGCGCAACGAGACGCGGAAGCGGGAACGGTGGACACGGTGGACTTTGGGTAATTGGGGCTGCGGCGTCGTTGGCTGCGTTTTCTTTAGCCCATTGTTGGGAGCGATCGATGAAAGAAACTGGGAGGGATGCTTAGTTTGGTTTGTTTGTAACTTTATACATTTTTAGTAACACCTGTTTGGCAGTTCGTGATATCTAAGTGAGATTTTAATTTTATTATTGTGTCACGGCTTCATTTAACAAAACGTAAAAACCAGCCAAATAGTCTTTCGCATTTAGAATACTCGACCTCTGCCTTACGTTTTACACGTAGAACGTCAATTTTACAGTCAATCAATATAAGCTAACGCAAAACAATGATAGTAACGGCAGTAAATGCGATAATCTATTTTCAAGTAGAAACTTCCGAGTACAGAGAGACGATGAGAACCTCGCGGAAAATCTGAAGCATTAATTCAGTTCAATTAAATTTAATAGTTCACTGAGAGATTAGAAAATTTAAAGTCAATTTTATCAACTGCTTACATAAATAACTCATCTGAAACACCTTTCCAAATCAGCTTCAATAAGGACGTTGCCCGTCAAATATGTATTTACTTTGAAATATAAAAAAAGTAAAATCCCCGTTTAATAATAATTTCAATAATCCTCTTCCTACTTGGCTCGCCTGCCTCTGCCGCGTTCTTACATGTATTTAACGGATTTGCTCCTCGCTAATAAATCAGTAGTGGTGAAGATCAATTTTTCGCTTTTCACAGATTTCATACAACCGAATAATTTATAGCCATTTATGTATTTTAGATCTGAAAAAATTACTTGTATCAATCTTGAGAAAAACAATAACTTTGTCACTTAAAGTGCCGACAAAAGCTTCGCATTAAAATAGAATAATTGCAGCAATAAAAGTAATTTGTTACCTTTTCGTGTAACATTAGTGGCATATACGAACTAAACTCATGCCGAATGCTCGATCAATCAAAAAACGAGCAATCCCAACGCTCCGATTCGCCGCTAAAATCCCGAAATCTCTCCCCAAACACGGCGCGAAACACGCAAAATCGCTCGAGCCTTCGATATCGGCGCTCGTGTCAACCATTCGCCGCGAATGAATAAACCCGCGGGGTGCGCGCGAACTCACGAACGAACGCTCGACTGGCGCTGCTGTGCTCACAATTGGCACGCGGCGGGCCAATGGTGCGCGTTTCGCTTCGAAAATCGAAAAGCCGCGGCGCGCGCGCGGGCGGCAGTGCTTCCGCGACGCTCCGAGCGCGAGGACATCGGCGGCATGGCGCTCGACACGGCCGGCGGCGCTGCAGGTATATAACTGGCTTTTTTCGACGGGCAAAGGGGAAACGAGGGATGGACAGAGGGTTCGAGGGGGAGGCCGACGGAGGATTTCGGGGGACTGGCTGACTTTTGGCCTGGCTGCGTAGGTTGGAGGCTGATAAAGTGATAAGAGATGTTACTCACGTGTTAAAGTGTCGTGGGATTAGATTAAACTCGTTCGGGTTGAAGATTCGAGTTTAGCGGTAGAGCAGCTTTCTTGAAAGTGAGATCTCTCGGGGGGCGGGTAAAATCGGATTTTGGCCGTTAATTAATTCGACTGCAAAACGTTGTTCGACTGGGAGCCAAAGAGAAATTGATTGGCCAATTAGTAGATCGATGATTATTACCCGTGCTACTTTCTAGAGAACTTGCAAGAATTAATTAGAAGCAAATGCGTTTTAATCGGATAAAAATTGAAGGATATCGGTAAAAATTGAAATAAAAGTAGTATTTCAGGAAACTTGTCAATTTCCAAAATTCGTAAACAAAAATGACTGCCAGCCAAAAATTTGCTTCCTGTAACCTTAAAACGTCAGCTTCATCAAAAGTACGAGGAGAGGATGAAGCTGTCGGTATAAGTGGAAAAGGTTCGATATAGTGAGACGCGTTATAAGACCCAAATCAAAAAAAGAACTGCTGCACCAATTCTTAAAAATAAAATCTAAAAATCACCGCATCATTCACTTTAATTAAGCATGACGTTGGGGCAGCGTGAAAACAACGCTGAATGCACTCTTTGTTTAGATGTAAAAAAGCTTCCGAGCGATATAAAGCAATTACCCTATTTTTGGCCCGATTGTTTTTACGAGCAGGATATAATCCTGCTTATTTTCGCGCGCGAAACCCGCGTAATTAGCCGGGCGGTCGTGCGATTCGCAGTTTCGCGAGGATTAATGACAATGACGAAACATCCCCGAGTTCGCGGATCTATGGTATTCGAGCGCATCGGTAAATATTTAGGCGTGCGGGGAGCTATTTTGGAATGACGCTCGATCGATTAACGCGTTTTGATTTTGTAGGCAATTTCGTAATTGCAGGTTTATGATGGTGGGACGATCGGAGGTGGGAGTTTTTTTTCGTGCGATTCGATGCTCGGTCGTGAGGGGGTTTTTACGAGGCTATTTTTGGGCTTTTGCGCTTTGCGGTGTTTAGGAAGGCAGTAAACGTCGAACGTGACGGTCTATTTTCGCAATAGTCGCGCGAAAGGTGAATGAACAAATTTGTCAATTTGTTTTAAATATCGTTTTCAGGGTCGAATATTGATTTACGTACAAGATATCAGTGTCTTTATTGAAATATATATAATGATTTATATTTAACCATGGTGGGTTTGCGTTTGAGAATTTTTGAAATGTATGTGTAATTTTTCACAGTAACCCGGTTAAAAGAACTAAAATTATCTTGTACTTAAGTAATTACGTTTTTGCATAGATGAAAGGTTTACTCTTGAGCGATTTTTACTTTCAGACTTCGAAAATTGTTAAAATTAAATCAACATCTATAGTTTTCATCCAATTTATAATATCTTTAAAAACAATAATAATTTAAGAGTCACAACAAAGTATTTTGACAATCAGTAGATTAAGAGTTCTTCATACTTTTGCGATATTGAAAATTCTAAAATTATATATTTTCAATCTTAAACTTAGCGTATCTGAAATAAAATAAAATCATGAAACATTTACACTCATACGTGCAATTACAAACGTATAACGAATCATGCAATATTCGTACGAATCATACAACGCGATTAGCAAAGGCCAGCCACTCTCAACCAAAAGGATCGCAATTGAAAAAAAAGCGGCCAAAAGAATAATAGCCAGTCCCCCGCGAGCTCCGTTCCTCGGCTCCCTTCTCACGTTATTGACATTCAGGTCCGTCGTACATGTACACGCGCACCGGCCGCAAGTCGTTCGTGCGCCGGCGGCTGCGCCCCTACGGCTGCTACTACGACGAGCCACAGCAGGCGGCAAGTACGGGTAGAACGAGAGCTTTGTTGTTCCTCTCTCGGAGCTATTTCGAGAGGTGTGTGTGTGCGCGCGCTCCTCTGTAACGCCTAGAGCTTCGCTATAGCGGATAATCGCGCGAAAAGCACTACGAGCTTTCGAGCTTGCGCAGGAGATTCGAAAGGGGGTTCTGTTCCTGATTTTTTTTTTAAATGCTTCGTTTTGTGCTGCTGATTTCATGTATTTTACGTGGTTGGGAAGAAATCGTTTTTCGTAGGGGTAAAGTCGATGTAAACAAATAAAATGTGCGTTTAGCAGTAAATTACAGAGAATTTAACGCGAAAAATCAGCGTCTATTCATAATTTTAAACTTGTGATCTTTATTTTTCTCGCAAATTCGCACCACGAGAAATCAGGGATGACGTTTTGGTTTTCACAGTTTAATTTCGTCGTCGAAAGTACAGAAAGAAAAAAGGCGACAGTGATGCTTACGTCACTAGTTTTTTAAAACGGCCGCTTTTTCCGTCTATTTTAAAATTTTCTTTTTGTTTCATAATGAACTTGAGATACGTAGTAAATCACAGATGCTGCTGTGTGGTAAGAAAGTTTTGATAGAATATAAATATAGACTTGCGTTCGAAGTAATTTATAAACTGCCAAAATCCATATTTCAGCTTGCTTTACACTTTATTACTACATTTTTAATTATTGTTTATTTGTTCGCGCAAGAAAGTCTAAAAATACTATTCGCCGTGGATTTCTTTGCATTCGTCGCAAATTAGCGTTAATCTCCCAAAAGCTCCTCAACCTTCTTCATCCCCCCCGCCTAAAATTTTTCAATAAAACGGACGCGCGCTGCCAAAATAAACAGCTCGATAATTAGATAACGACGAAACGTAACACTAAGCTCGACTCTCCGCTAACCGGCACTGAAAACACAAGCGAGCCGCGACCTTGGTTGGGGCGCGCCTAGAAAAGATAGAGAATCCCGCCGCGAAGAAAGAGTCTCTCTCGTCGCTTCTGGGGGAGTGCAACCTGTTGGCGCAATCGCCTCGGCTCCAAGAGACGGCCGGTCGCTCTCTCTCTCTCCTCCTCTTCCTTCGATCGCGATCTCCTTACACCGTTTTCTTTTTTAAATCGAGGACTGCCTATCGTTTAGCCGCACGAAGATGCGCGCACACGTGGAGAGAGGCGATGTCATTGGACGGCCAAGTCTATTTTCGAAGAATGTCGGAGCAGCCGGCCAAAAATGCGAGCTAAGGCAGGAGGAGCTCGCCGCCGGATTACTTACGAGCCGAGTAGGTGAATTCGCGAGAAATTCGTGCAGACGGCAGTGCGCGAAGAGAGACAGAGTGAGAGAGATTAAGGGTCGAGCGAGGCGGCGTAATTGTCGCCGCGAACGAGTCCGTTGACTGCGAGTTTCGAAATAGAGCTGCTTAGCAGGCTTCATTAGGTTCCTCTCGGCTTGGGAGCTGGGGAGAGAATCTTTCACCTTTTTATGGCTTTATTCATTTGAGATACTAAACTTCGTTATTTATTTGTAAATCGATCAGAAACTTTTTTGGCCAAAATCATGTTTTGTCCTCCTTTTATTGGACGCAGAAACCTAGCAATTTACGACGAACAGATTTGGTTAGTTACGGTATAATCACAGTCTTAACGCTATTGTCATTTTTTGGAGAAAGTTCAAGATTCCTCGCTCCTCGATCGTTACCCGATCGGCGAATTCCACCTACAACCAAACTAACGCGAACGAACGCGAACTCAAGCTAAAAAGCACAGCTCGCGAAAACGGCTTCACCTTCAAAAGCGTCGAATCGGAGCCCGCATCTAAAAGCACAAAAGAAAGGGAGAGAGAGGCGGAGGAGCGTTAGCGAAGCAAGCACTCGCCGCGCGCGATAGGCGAGACTCGCGCTGAACTTGCATCAATATTTTTAGAATCGGCAATGTTCCACGTCGGTTTTTGATGCATCGCAGCCCCGCTCTCGCGCGCGCAAACCGCGCATTTCTAACTGGCTTGCCCAATGCATTGTTCTCTCTTGTTGCCTGTAGAGAGTCGCGCTGCTCATTAACTGGATTTGCATCCAACGACTGTGCAGTAAGTTTACTCTGTTGCTGCTTCTTTGTCTAATGTTTGCTGTTTTTTTCTAATTTTATCACTTGTTTTATTGTTTTGTTTGCGTATGTGAGAAGTGTTGTTGGATCAATTTATTGAATGGTTCATACGATTGTAGGTACGGATTATTATAATCAAGTAAAGAATGAAATTTATGTGCAAATCGTCAATTTCGTTGTTTACAATGATTCGATTGCTTCTCTCGCATTAAAAGTGATTTGCGGAGGATTTTGACAATGAAACATTCAAAAACCACGTCCAATAACAGTATATCTTACTTTTCAGAATAAATATTACAAGCTTTATTTTTGTCCTTTTATTTATTTCTTTGACTTTGAATTTCGAGCGAAAACTTATCTACATTACTTTGTTGAACAGCACCGTCGCAATCGTCCGAAAACCAACGTAATGCGGACGGAGATCATTACCATCACAGCGGTCGCATAACGCCGCCGGCCACAAATCTTCCAAGATTCAAGAAGTACGAAGTCACAGATTTCAATTTCCTTAAGGTTCGTTGATTGATTATTTTTCTTGGGTAGGAAAAAAAAATAATTTTGCTGCCTATCGCACAAGTATAAATGCACAGTAATTTACTGTAATTTTCAGAAAAGTATAGTAATCCTTGTAATTTTGACACTAAAAAGAAATATATAGCTGCTAAATATTTACAATTTTGTACCTGTATCTGTACCTATTCTAAAATATGAAGTCAAATTTATAAATAACAAGCTGCACTTCGATTAATAACATGCAAAATTTATTTTCATATAACTAGGCAGCGTTGACATTCTGCTTTTATTACTATGGAATTAGTCAAAGCTAATGATTCGTACTCGAAATTGGGAGCAGCGCGATAAAAGTACATATCGCTGAAATTAGGAAGTAAAAATATTTTTGAAGGTGCAATGGACGCTGTAATGCATATATATGCTCCGCGTCATTTATCTCGGCTTGTCATTTTACACCCACTATTATAGAACGGAGGCCTTTCCTTAAAACATCTTTAGCATCGGCGCTTCGCGGAAAATGATAATTTGTCAAATAAGTTGACGTTTAAAAACATTTGGAATATCTCATAGCCATTTCAGTTTGTCGTAAATGCGCTTATACTCACATATTTACTAATGGCCTCTGTCATGCTATATTTAAAAAGCAGCTTTTTGTTAATTCATAATCGTAAGAAATTTATTTTTGAAAAATAAAAAACAATTTTCATAAGAAATCGTTCATAAGAATCGAAAAAAAAAAAACAACGGTTCGAAACCAAGCATATTTTCTACAACGAATGAAATTTTTCAGGTACTAGGCAAAGGCAGCTTCGGCAAAGTCCTGCTGGCCGAGCTCCGCGGCACCGAGTGCGTCTACGCGGTAAAGTGCCTGAAGAAGGACGTGGTCCTGGAGGACGACGACGTCGAGTGCACCCTGATCGAGCGCAAGGTCCTGACCCTCGCCACCCGGCACCCCTACCTCTGCCACCTGTTCTGCACCTTCCAGACGGACTCGCATCTCTTCTTCGTGATGGAGTACCTGAACGGCGGCGATCTCATGTTCCACATCCAGAAGAGCGGCCGGTTCTCCGAGCAGAGGGCCAAGTTCTACGCGGCGGAGATCTGGTCCGGTCTCATTTTTCTGCACAAGAAGGGCATCGTTTACAGAGACCTGAAGCTGGATAATGTCCTGCTGGACTTTGAAGGACACATTAGGATCGCGGACTTTGGCATGTGCAAGCTGCAGATCTTTTTGGACAGGACCGCCGATACGTTCTGCGGCACGCCTGATTATATGGCTCCGGAAGTAAGTTTTGCAAAAGCCGCAAAAGCGCATATTATTTTCAAATCAGTTATATTGTTTGACTTTTTTTTTTAAATAAATGAAAAGAAAGTTGGTTAATTCGTTATTCTTTAATCTCCAGATCATTAAGGGGCTAAAGTACAACCAAGCAGTCGATTGGTGGTCCTACGGCGTCCTGCTGTATGAAATGCTGACGGGTCAGTCGCCGTTCTCCGGCTGCGACGAGGACGAGCTCTTCTGGAGTATCTGTAATGAGAGGCCCTTCATTCCGCGATACCTGAGCCAAAGCTCCACCGACATTCTAGTCTGCCTGCTCGAGAAGGACGCCGGCAAGAGAATTCCCGGCCACGAAATTGCCTGCCATCCATTCTTTTGTGTAATTATCTCGGTTCTTGGAACGTTCGATTGATTCTGCTGATTGTTTCAGTTTTGGAGGATCAGTGACTTTCATTAATTCAGTGGGTTATATAGAATGAGGATAATTTAAAAAATAATTTCGCTTCGCTTTGATAGAATCGCGCTTTGACACAAATTCGGAAAGAAAGAGTAAAAATATTACTTTTCGCAGAAATCGGAAATTTTTTAACATCCTCCAATACCTGCGAATATGCATCGCTATAATTAACTTTATACGTATACATGCAAAGTAATTTTACCTCACTGATTCATTAAAATTGCACAACAGCAGCGGCCACAAATAGTCGGCACATCAAAAACGCTTAATTTTCTTCTAAACCAACAACCACATAACAAATATACTCTAACTCCCGTTTCTTCCGCTCTTAGACAATCGCCTGGGACAAACTCGAGCGAAGGACCCTGGAGCCGCCGTTCAAGCCCGCGGTGGAGCACACCCTGGACACCCGGTACTTCGACACGGCGTTCACGACGGAGCGCCCGCGACTCACGCCCGTGCCCGAGCAGATTCTCAGCTCCATGGACCAGGAGGTCTTCCGCGGATTCTCGTACACCAACCCGAACGCCACCGACTGAGCGAGGGGCTTCCCGAGGAGGAGCACAAGTCGACGTTCTCGCCACGTGGTCGCGCTCGACACGGCTACCCGGTCTGTCACTTCGCGCGCGAGGCCTTTTCTTTCCGCGCTCCCAGTCCAAAGAATCCGCTTGAATTTCGGGGACTTCCGAGGGTGTGTTACCGGCTGGAAGTCGGCTCCTGGATTTTTTGAACTGGGAAGCGCGAGAGGCGACGCGCGGAGGGAAAGTGCCACGCACCTTGCTTTCGATGTAGGTTCACGAAGCTGGTCCCAAAACGTAGGTTTCTAGAGGCGAGTTTTCACGATTTTTACAGCGAGCCTAGCTCGACTTGTCTCAATTATGACCTTCGTCGCTTTTTGCGCTGGGATTCGCCGAACAGCGTTCACCTATCAATCGCATTAGTTTCGTCGGTCGCGAACCTCTATTAGAGCGAATCAGCCGACGATATACCGAGTCTCTTAATACGGAGTCGTTAGCCCGGCTGCTCGTCAACTCCCGGCTCAATTGTCTTCGATTAGACGAAACTTGTCCGCGCTTCTCTCTTCCTTTTCGGTACGAAAGGAGGACGATGATTGTCTGTCGTAGTTTTTAAGCGAGCGTCCTCGAGTGTTCGATCGTCGGGGGGAAGAGATTCTGTTTGGGAGAGTCTTCTTCTGTATAGAGAAGCGAAAAAATGCATTTACAACCTTGTGAAACGACAATTTTGTGAATAGTTTCTCTTAGGAAAAGTGAGTAGTGAGGCTTGAAGGGTAAAGGGAACGCAGAAGAAGTTGAGCGAACAGAATTTTGATCATCGATCGGACACTTAAGAGCGTTCTTACATAAGAGGGACTTTACTCGGTCTTCTCGGTGTTGTAAATAATATTGCATAGTAATACTGCAAGTACGTTACAGCTATTTATACGGATTTTCTTATTATTTTTTGTTTTTCCCATTATTATAAGTTTTCCGTTGACTGATACACTTTTTTTGTTATATTATACATCGTTTATTGTTGAAAAATGTTAGAATAAAAAAGAATAATCTATGTGATACGATTGAGCGAAATCAAATGTAACTTGAAATATATCGATTTATTGTTATGAGTATATAAAGGTATCTTGTTAAATTTAAAATTTTTATTGATAATAGAGTGAAAGTCTATTTTGGCAAATAATATATAATATACAAGAAAATTTTATATGTATAAATTTTGTTACTAAGATAATTGTAATTAGCCAATTGATAAATCTGTCAAAAAACACTAACAAAAATTAAACAATAAAAATTAAATAAAACACAATAAATCTCAAACAACTGATTTGTTATTTCAATTAAAACTGAATAAATAATTTTCATAAAAGGAACATTTATATTATAAAGTAAGTATTGTATATTGCAATAAATAATGATTTAGAAATTAAAGAATTACAGGAGCAAATATAACGGTGTTAAAGTTAACTTCAAAAATAAAAAAAAACCTGAATAATCTGCTACTGTACTAATATTAACTTCCAATTTAAACAGTCCTTTTTTTATTATGCTAGATAAACGCGAATTAGTGTATATCAACAGCCACTCAGCGCATCTCCACCCTGTCCGTCGCAGCTCCAATAAAGAGCTCTTATAGACAGGAAAATTGATCCAATAAAACAATGCCCGCGCGCCGTGCACTCATCATAATCTCATCGAGTGCGGTTCGTTAGCGCTCGCTTTTTTATACGGCTGCCGCAGAGTCGCTCTCGCTCGCAGCGGTATAGTCTCCTGCGCGTAGTAGCATCGGAGCCAGGTCGCGCGAGTTATTAATACTCGCGGGCGCGAACGAAGAGAGAGAGAGAGAGAGAGAGAGAAGCGCCTTATTATTTTTGCCCCGGTAGATTAAGTTCAAGTGGCCCAAGCTACTACACAGCCAAAGCCGACTGACTTCCTCGACGCCGCCGCCTTATTTCCTCCTCCGCTATACTTACTCTCGTCGTAAATTTTGACTTTATTCTTTGGCGGGAGTTTTTTATACGGGGCAGGTCTCGGAGAGCAGCGGCTTATGGGCTTCGTGGTTTTTCGAGTGGCTCGGGAGTCGCGGCTAAATTGGATTTGCGAAAAATGGAATTTCCGAGAATTTTCAGGAAGGCTCGCGTATTTTTAATTGAGATTAGCAAATTGCCTTGTCATTGAGGATATGTAGATGCAGCATTAACAGTTCCGACACAAAACTGATGCATTTGAATTTATTATCACAAAAATTTAAGTTTTAATTCAAGTTTTCAAACCGAAAACTTAATTGTTTACTTCGTCTTCGCCCGTGAAGCACCATTATTCTTAGCCCTCGGCCAAAACAACTTCCCTCCTCCGCGAGAGAAGCCACCATAACCATCTCACAACAGTAGCCAGCAAGCAAGACAAACATCAAAATCGCCAGCGAGCGAGAGAGAGAGAGAGGGAAAGGGGGAGAGTCATAAAGCCGATTTCCGCCTGCGGGCCTCGTCGAGTTGGCACAAAAAAAAAAAAAAAAAAAAAAAAACAGAACCGTCAGACTTGCAGTAGCGCTGCTCTACGAGCCTCTCGGTATATAGCCGCGTCAGCCGACGAGAGAGCGCTAACTTTAGCCGCTCGAGAAATTGGCGCGAGCGGCGGCGTCGACTGCTTCGCGCTTCCACGAGCCAAGAAGCTTACCGAGAGGAAGCCCCGAGTGCAAGTCGCGATTCGCACCCGAGAGCGTGGCCCTCCTTTCTGGCTTTTGAACTCTCTCTCTCTCTCTCTCTCTTTCTGCGTGCGTGGGATCGCGGAGTCGCGGCCTGTGCGACGAGGCTTTGGGGCATGGGGAACGAGGTGGTGGGTGTGCGGATGACCTGGATGTTTAATGGAAATGGGATTGTTGAAATAATTGGATTTCTTCGATTTTGACTTTTTTGAAGATCGTTTAACTGTTTCTTTAAAAGTAGGGTTTGGACTGTTTTTCGGGATTTGAAAAAATTTTTAGAAATATGTTTGCGGAAATGAAATGACACTTAAATCGACTGTAAAATGTCGTTTTTGAATGAAAAATGAAAAATAATGAATTGAGAAGCATCATGCATTACACAAGTCTGCACTGGAACTTAAAACAATAACCACGCTTCGAACCCTTTAAATCAAGGTCATTGATCGAGAGCCAGTAGAAAAGCCCTCTCCCAAAGCTCAACTTGTACAACAGATTAAGTACCTCTCGAACAAAGTTCCCACCCATAACAAGCCGCAAAAAACCGCTCGCGAAATACCCTGGCCCGAGTCCAACTCATACCCGCTCGCTTTTTCCTCCAGCGGCGACCTCCCTCGCCGTCTCCCTCCTTATAGACTCAACAACAACTGAGCCTCGGCGCAAAAAGCGACGCCTCGTCGCCGCAGGACTTTCCTCTCTCCGCGTCCGCGTCGAGGAGAGAGAGAGAGACTTCTCTCTTCGCGGAGCGCGCGCGCGTGTCTTTCACGAGGAGGAAGAGGGCCGCCGCCGCCGCCGCGGGGCTCGAAATAGAGGCACCGCGATTTAGACGCGCTTCTTTCGAGAGAGCCGAGAGCTTTTTCTAAGCGCCCGGAGCGGCTTTTGTTTTTTCCCCAGCTGCGGAAGTGACGCGCCGATGAAAAGCGACGGGCTAAGAAAGATGGGTATTTCTGGGATGGAGTGAGAGAAAGAGATCTGGGCTGAGGTGGTAGATTATTTTCTGATGCGGGAGGAAGGGGAGCTATTAATGAAGCGCTTTGGAGAAGTTCAAATTGTGCACGTATTTGGGAGGGTTCTTTAATTCGAGCTAATTAAAGGCGGGGCTATTGGGTTTTCAGTAGTTATCTTATCGACAGTCGTAAATTAATGCTTTAATTATCATGGGGAACTAATTTATAAATACTCCAATGGAGGTAATCTAAATTTTTCAAGTTGATATGGATAAAGTACAATTTATTTAAAGAAGAGTCAAATGAAGGAAAATTAAAAACTCTTCAATAAGTGTTGACATAGATTTCACAATTATTGCATCTTTAATGCACTTGAAGCTGATACAATGAGATCCGAATCAAGAAGATCCGAACCAAATTGTGAAGGTATTCGAGCCTTTTTGAAAATAAATTTTAAGTCACTTTAAACTCCAATATTTCTTCGGTTCATTGAGATTAGCGAATAGACCACTGTAGGTCAAAGAATTTCTGTCATTCGGAATAGATGGTGACCATATTTTAAGGATGACTAAAGTTATTCGGGTCACTCCCCTTAAATATAGAACGAAATCACACATTTGGATTTGAGCGAGTCTCGCCCCAAAATAAATAGGAATATATTAGTGGGAAATCGTACGTACAAAGTCTGGTGTTTCTTTAGACTATCAAACAGCGGCGGGGCACAAATTAAAAGTGTTGAAATTTCGTAACCGCCGAGTAATGGATGAACTAGTCGTGTATAAACAAAGACACTGCACTGCACTCGAGTTTATTAGTCTTAGAACTATTGAGGGGACCTGACTATCTTGGACCCTTTGGGAAACTAATATTTCAATCGCAAACATTTATTTAAATACAAAATAAGCTTGTTGCGCTTTCTAATAGTTTTTAAAATAAATGTCGACGAAGTTGTCGAGTCGAGAAGACTTTTGTTTTTAGATGATTTTTTGATTTTTCTTAGAAACTGTGAACGTTTTAAGATATTTTTGGTAACCGCAAAATTGTTTGATAAAATATATTAGTTTTGGCATATAACTTTTTAATGCTTGAGTTATTTCTCCTAAGAACTAAATATAGTAATGAAATTATTGAAGGTATTTTAAGTACGTATAATTTATAGCCACACTGGAATATCAAATGGGCATAAACTTTTCAATTTAATTATATTTTGATTATTAAAAAAAGTTTACCAAAATGTTTCCTAGTGCAATCTCTGTGCAAGTTTGTGTTTTCTCTTCCTTTAAGCAGTAGATTTTAATAAATAAAATAATAATAATTTCTTCGTCAATGAAAAACAATTACTAGCCTTTTCACTTAAAATTTTTATTAATAATTAAATTGTAAAATAACTACCTTTTCATTTTTTTACTAGTAAATATTAGAAACTACGACTAACGCTTTCCTAATTATCCTTGCCACCCTTCCACACACCTCGGCAAAATCCGAAAAATGACGTTCCTTTACCCAAGACTCCAAAGCAGATTCCCAAACCCGCCCCAAAACCCTTGCTAAAACAACCACCTCCAAAAAAAAAAAAGCGCTGGCACTACCGCCCCATTCACCGAGGAACCGGTCAATGATCGCAGTCGCAAGTGCGATCGGCCGTCCTTTATAAATAGCCCTCCGTTCCCCCGCGAGGTTATTTCGGCGTTCCCCCCTCCCCCCCTCTATCGCTCCAGTCTAAGGATCCCGCAATTATATCTTGTTTATTCCGCGGATCCGTATTGTTCGCGATTGAAGTGGCCGCTTTGAAGAGTGGTGCTTTTAGGCGGGCCGTGTGCTTGCTTTAGCTTCGGTCTAATTTTCTAGCGAGCGGCGCACGCTCGTGCAATTTATCTTTTGGGCTCTCTGGATGCCTTTTTCTTCGGGAGAGAGAGAGAGAGAGAGAGAGAGAGAGAGAGAGGAGTCGTGTCGGAGGGAATTGGAGCGGCGGGGCTGGACGTTTTTATGGATTTTAGCAATGTTTCGAAAGGGACGAGTGTAAGCGGACGGTGTCGCTAAAAATAGAAGTCGGGGAGTGTGAAAATTTTCGGATTAGCTAAGTGGAGTTGCGGTGTTTTTTCTCATGGTGCGGAGGAACAGCCGCTTGTCGATTAAAATTTTTTTTTTAGTGCCTTCAATTAAATTTTTAATTAAAAAAATTTCTTTATTTAATGGGTATACAATAAATAAAGTTTGGGTTTCATGTTTTTTAATTTCGTTCTAATCAACTGGAGCTAGTTAACTGTGCACTTCCTAACCAGAGCTTTCACATTTAATATAAAATACTCAAATTCTTCCTCGCTTCCTCTCTAAAACCTGCAAATATGTATACCAAAAGCGACTTTTCGCACAAAGTAAACTCAGCCGAAGCACACGGAAGGCATAAATCTCGCATTGCTTACGCACTTGGTGCAACTAGTTCCTCTCGGAAAGCGGGGGGGAGAAAAATTATCGCGGCCCTCCGGCAAGCGTAATTTTACGACGTTTCCCTTCTTTTCATCTTCTTAGCCGCGGTCGCGGCTCTCCCTCTCACAGTTTTGTCAGTCGCTTTGCTCAGCGTCTTTCATTCGCACGTGTTTATCTCTTTTTCAATACAAGTATATGCGCCGGTCCCTCTCTCCCTCTCTCTCTCTCTCTCTCTCCCTCTCCCCCTTCCCGAAAAGCGGCGCGCGGCGCGTCGTCGGGCACAAGTGTGCAGCCGCGCGGCAGTTCACTTCTGTCCGGCAGTTCGTTCGCGCGCGCGCGCGCGCGCTTCTTCTTCTCTTCTCCCTCTCTTCTCCGTCTCCGCTTTAGCGTTTTAATTATAAACGCAAGCGTTGTTCAAGTGCGCGCGAACGAACAAAGTCCCGGACACCGACACGACTGGCTCTCTTTTAGTTTTTTAAGACAAACGACAACCGCGGACGACGACGAAGAGTGTATATATCAAACGACCGAGATTTTCAACGCTATACCCTTTGACACGAGCATTTCGACGAATTATCACTTGCGAATCCGAAGAGGAGAGACATGGGCGGAGGAGGGCCATGCCCCGGCCTGATTTCGGTAATTATCGAGGCGCGCGAGCACGTGCGATATCCCCCTGCGGCCGCGCGACCGAATTAAACCGCGCCGCGGCGCGGTTAATTGTCGCCGCGCCGCGCCGGTCCACGGAAATCTGATACCTGCGCGCGGGCTTTTTGGCCGTCCGGTGAGAAGTGCCGCGAGAGCTTCCGATTGAGAGAGAGCTTTATTGGACGGTGTATTTTTGTGCTGGAACGTGATGAGTTTTCGTTGGGTTTCGGCTGCAGGTGAAATATTATGGTTTAAATGGTGCACCGATTTCGGGAAGTTTCTCGAGTGTAGAAGGATTGACGGTTTGAGGGGTTTTTCTTTTTGTAGTTTGGAGGAATTAAAGTAGTGAAGAAGCTGTCTGCTTTGGGTGAGTAATGAAGGAGACATAATAGACCTCTGCTTCAATCAAGCGCCGTCTGCTTGACGCAAATAAATGAGGTATAAATTACGGTATATGAGCGTTTGATTGGAATAGATTTCACTTGATTTAAAGAACTGTCTACTGCTTACGTCGAGTGATTTCTACTTACCTAAAGTAGACAGAAGAAAAGAATGAAGAAAGCTCGTAAAAAAATTACACGAAAAATTTCTAACTTCATAAGAAACTTTTTAAACTAAAAGTTCCAATACTTTTATTTGTTTACATGCAAATATTTTATAATTTTAGTTTTGCAAGTTAACTAAATTATAAAAGTAATATATTACAATCATTACAAATAATCAGGTACATTAGCTGCGTTATATAATAATTTTATTAAAGAAGTTATTAAAATTTTATGGTGTTTTCGTTGATTTAGAAGGTCAGAAAGAGCCGAAGAACATTCTATTTATTATTAAATACAATTGTTACGCAAACATTAAAATGTTTCACACGAATGAAAATGAAAAAAAATTTCTCTTCTTAAAAAAGTAATGAGCGGCAATGTTGAAGCATTTAAAGGCTTGATTTGATTGATCAATATAGTTCGAATGTCAGAATTATGAATTCTTTGAGCCGCCTTGAGTTGTTGGATAAAAACCAAACTCCAAATCAGAAAGGAAAAAATCGCGTTAGAAATTCAGAATATGTGTCCAGAGAATATAAAGCGCGAGGAAGTTGCTAGGACAAATACTGGCCGAATATTGGTTGAATGCTGTTCCAATAACGGCTAGATAATCAGATCAGACACCTCGCGAATGTTGGTTGAATGCTGATCCAATAATGGCTAGATAATAAGGTCAGACACCTCCTCGTGCTTCATGTGCTCGACTGGGCAAACTCAAAGCTTAATTAAAAAAATTATCCTTTCTTAAAAAAATGATGATGAGCAGCCTTGTTGAAGCATTTAAAGGCTTGATTTGATTGTTCAATATAGTTTGATTGTCAGAATTATGAATTCTTTGAATTTTTAAAAC